>SNQJ01S0035798.1:66008-92299 GCA_010110895.2 Picea sitchensis | reverse complement strand
TTCAGTGAGCACCTTTTTAATTATGGTGATTAAGCTCTTATTTGATGATTCAGCTAATCTGTTTCCTTGAGGATAGTAGGCTGTGGAATTTCCTAGCACAATATTGTACTTTTGAAAAAAACTGATCATCTCCATAGATTTAAAAACTTGGGCATTGTTAGTAGCTATCTTCCGAGGACAGTCGAATCTCGATAAAATATTTTCTTCTAAGAAATCGATCACCACTGAGTCTATAGCGTTTTGTTTTAGAATGGCCTCCACCCATTTAGTGAAATAAGTTGTGGTGGTTAAGATCCATTTATATTTTGCACTTTAATGTGGATGGATTTCTCTGATGAAATCCATACCCCATTGTTGAAACATAGATTTTGTTTTGACCAGAATCAAGGGTAGTGTGGGAAGATTTTGTTTACCTAAGAATAATTGACAGGAGTTACAGTCTCTAACTTTAGTATTCACTCCAGTGAACATTTTTGGCCAATAGTATCCATCTCTCAAGATTTTATAGGTTGTTTCTCTTCATGCATGATGTCCTCCACACACCCCTTCATGAAACTCATTTATGATGTTCTCCATTTCAGATTCTATTAAGAAGCTTAATAAAAATCCTAGGGGATCCTTCCAATATAATTGGCTATCAATGATACAATATTTTACCACGTGCAACTTCAACATTCTCATCTTGGAAGGAGTCATGTCACTTGGACTCTGAAGAGTTAGGAGATATGAAACTATGTCTCCATACCAAGCTGAGGAAGAGAATTTTTCTTGAATCAGAGCCACAGGTGTCTGCACATCAAATTCTTCTATATCTGGAAAGTCTTCATAAGTTTGCAGATGATTTATCCCGAGTGCTCTGAAATTTGATTCAACTAATAGCTTAGCCAGGCCCTGAGCCTTGATGATTTTGGTCGGTTTTACCTCAAGGTCGAATTCCTAAATTTTGTCTAACCATCGACCTCTTGTTCCATCACTAACAGGCTGAACCAATATGTCCTTAACCACATTGGTTGGTACATAGGCAATCACCTTGGAATGAAGCACATAAGTCTTGAAATCTTTAAGGGCTTTCAACATTGTGTATGCCTGTTTTTCCATTATATCATATTGCAACTCTATGTCTCTAAGACTTTTACTGAAAAATGATATCAGCTGCTCGAAACCTTCATCATTCTTCTACAAGGGCACGGTCGCGATAGTATGTTTGGAGGAAAATGAAAAAATCAAGAATTCTTTCATATAATCTGGGCTAGCTAGCACCGATGCTTCTCCTATCGTTTTCTTGATGCGTTCGAAGGATTATTTAACTTCGGTTGTCCATTTGACCTCACTGTCTTTTTTTAGCATATTTGTAATAAGTTTAACAATTTCAGTGAAGTTTGGAATGAATCTTCTTAAAAAATATATTTTCCTTAGAAAAGACTAGATTTCCTTTCTATTCCTAGGAATTTTTATCGTATCTATAGCTTCAATTATTTTAGGGTCGATTTTGATTCCTTCTTTAGATACTATGTGGCCCAAGAGTTTACCTTCTTGCATTACAAAATGGGATTTCTTAGGGTTGAGTGACAAACCAAATTTTCAAAATTTCTTGAACATCTTGAGATGTACCAGGTGCTCTGCATTTGAGTTATAAAAAGAAGTTAGATCATCAAGATAAATGATGAAAAAATTATCTCTCTCACCGATAAAGGCGATGTCTATTGCTCGTTGGAAAGTTTCCCATGTCTTCATCAGACCGAAAGGCATTTTATCATACATGAATGTACCCCATGTAGTGGTAAACACGGTTCTCTCTTTGTCATCTTCATGGATCGCAATTTGATTGTAACTTGAAAATCCATCAATCATAGACATTTGGTTAGCCTCGACCACTTTTTCCAGAACGTGATCCATTTTAGGGAGTAGATAGTTGTCTTTAAGGGATGATCTGTTTAGGTTCCTGAAATCCATGCAGAATCTGATTTCACCGTTCTTTTTCCTGAATGGAACTAAGTTAGCCACCCGCTTGGAATACCTGAGTGGAACAATAATCTTAGCATCAAGGAGCTTTTTTACCTCTCTTTCTATCACAGGAAAGAGTATAGGATTTATATGTCTAAGTTTCTGCCTGAAAGGTTTTATGCCTTGTTTCAAAGGGATTTTGTGTTCAATGACAGTGGTATCATAAGTTTTCAATTCATCATAAGACCAAGCAAGGACATCTTTGTACTGTTTGAGTAACTCAACATATTTATTTTTCATTTCGGGTGAAAGGYATTTAGATTTTTTTACCATTTTAGGGTTTTCCTTAGTGCCAATATCACAATCTTCAACCTCTTCGGGTTGAGGTTGCAAGGTAGACTTTAGGGGTATATCGTCCTTATCAAATAATATTTCTAATGGAATTAGACCCTTAGGAATTTGATTGTTTTTCAACACCAACATGCAGTGGTTAGCTATCTTATCCTGGAACTTCCAAGGATCTTCATCTTCCTGCATGATCCAAGTAGGGTCGTTCTGATTTTCTTGATCAATGTGTGTTTCAGAAAATTCATCAACCATTTCCAAAAATTGCTTGATTTTCTCATCATCTTCAAAGACCTACCAGTGTTGAACATTGTTTGGTATTGAAGGCCTATGCTTCATTTCTATGTGATACTTTATCTTTAAGACTGCAGGTGGCATAAAAGTAGCAGTCTCTTTTGCTAGGGAATCAACTTGTTGGTTTTGTATCCTGGGAATATGATGAATATTAAACGATGAGAAAAATCTTTCTATAAAATCACAGGTGCAGTTTATGTACCACCTCAGCCTCAGATCTTTGGCTTGATATTGTTGCCTTATTTGTTTTACAATTAGTTATGCATCACCGTAGACTATTAAATTTTCAATTTTCATCTTCTTAGCAGCTTCTAATCCTAAGACTAGAGATTCATACTCGCATATGTTATTGGTACAGTCAATTTCCCACTACAATCTATATGAGAAAGGAATAATGAATTCATCTTTGAGCACCACAAACAACACCCCGGCTCCTGCTCCTTCCCGGGACGAAGCACCATCAAAAAACATTTTCCAAACTCCCACGATGTTTACATTTTTGTTTGTTTGTTCTATTTTTTGTTTTTTGTTTTCTTCTTCTGTACAACTTTGTTCTGTACATTCATCGAAACCATCATCAATTGATAATATACAGTTTCCTAAATCCTGATCGGTGACATATACAGGGTAATTATTTGGTTTCTGCAGGTCACTTACAATATATGCCAACCTTGTCTCTTTTTATAGAAGGGTGAACTGTCCACTGAAAATTGGGATCATAGCATACGCCATGTCCAATTGAAGTGATCCTCCAATTTTAGCACCCCAAGACTTGGATAACAACATGCCATACTTCGCAGGAACATCAACAATGACTACATCCATGAGAATATTCTTCACAGGGATCTGTGCAAGATTAACCACCAAATATTTTATCATATCAAGACATTTAACTTTTCTTGAATCAAAAGAATACAGATCTCAGTATGGTCTAGTAACCTCAAGACCTAGTTTTTCCATAATAACTTTGGGCTTTAAGTTGTGGGAGGCTCCATAATCCAACATACAGTTATGGAGTAGGTAATCATTCATAATCAACGTAATATAAAAAGGAGCAACCGGGTCTTTAGCATTTTCAATATGTGGACCAAACATTATTGTAGGTCTATCATATTATAAATTAATAGTATCTTCATGACTTTCAGCATCTGATAAATTTATCATTTTGGCAATTTGTTTTCTATACATCGGATTTTTTTCTAATTCAACCAGGGGCACGAGAATTTTGATTTTATTAATTTCATTTTCCAGATTGAAAATTTCAATCATCTTTTTGGCCTATCTAGTTGGGATCTTTGTTTCTCTTTTTTCTTGTCTATTGGTTTGCATTGCTTTGGTTTCAACTGTCTTTGTCTTGGCAGCTTGTGTTTCAGATGTTTTTTTTTTGGGCTTCTTTTGTTTCAATGGATGGTTAAGATGCCTCATTTGTTTTACTTCTCGACAAGATCTTCCTTGATGGAGCAGTTGTAGAATTTTTATCTCTAGGGATTAAATTATATTTTTGTTGAAGCTCGGCCATTATAGAGTCAACAATTCCTTGATAATCATATTCCCCCATATTATTTATACTTACCTTGTTTCCAAACAGTGGTTCTTGAACTAAAGACTTTTCGTAATCCTGTCAGGTTAGGTGAGGTTCTTGATCATTATCACTGAGATTATCAATATCTTCATCTAACCCCTCAAAGTCTTGTACATCATCACTTTGCATAACGTTTTATTTTTTAAAAGGGGCTTTGATTTTTTGATCCTCATTTTTTACTAGTCTTTGTTGGATCTGGGGATTGGTATTCCTTTTGAAATCTCTCCTAGAAAAAGGATCAGGTTTATCCTGGTCTGAATTCCATTCTGGAGATTTTTTTGGACAATTCTTTGATTATCTTATCCATGTCATCCATTTTTTCCTCTGCTAACCTCCCAGATCTGGAAGTTCCATCTTGTTCCCTAAATCGTTTGGTTTATTTGGTTCTTGTTTCAAACTTTTATTTCAGTTTACCTGATTCCATCATGTTCAACTCGATTTCGATGGTGTTGTCCTGAATTCTTGTGAGGTCAACGGATCTCCTTTCCCTCAAACATAGAGCAAAGTCGGGCTCAAAATCCCCTGCAAAAGTCACCTTAGCTCTGGGCTATGACGGTTTGACTTCTTTTGGGATCTTATGATAGAATTTATTAAACCTCTGGGTGAATTATAGGGCTGACTCAGAAGTCTTTTTCCTCAGAGCTCCAAACTCCGTTAGATAATACAAGTGATCTTTCTTTTCTCCCCATTGCCTTAAAAAGGCATTTTCTAGCATGTCATAAGATGTTATAGAACCTACCTGAATCCCTCGAAACCAGATTCTTACTTGACCTTCAAAATTTTTTACCAGAAGTCTTGAATAAACATCCTCATGCTCAATGTCGAGGATATCAGTGAATTGATCAAAAACGTTTATATGCTCTGTGGAAGTTAAATCTGCCTCTCCCGTGAATTTTGGTAATTTCTTCATATAATTTTTTGGTAAATCATGAAGGACATGGGGAAGGACTAAAGGAGTGTATCTAGCTGCCACTTTGGTAAAAATCCTAGGGGGCGAAGGTGGTGGTCCTTGACCGCCTCCTCCTCCAGCACTGCCTCCGATGCCACCTCCTCTAACAACAACCATTTGATTTCGAGGGGATGAACTTCGGGAGTAAAAGAGAAGGTTTTCATAAACTGCTAGGGACCTTTCTACTGCCTCAGGATGAAGTGAAGGAGGTTTTGGAAACTGACCGTTAGGAGACAAAAATATTGAAAAGGGGGGAAAAGGGAAATGAGGATTGGTTTCTTCGAATTTACAGGATATAAAAATAGGAGAACCAACATGAGTTGAATCAGGGTAAGAGATATAGTCCTCAGAGTTTTTGGGAGCTAAAACCTTTACTTCTGGGACCAGTGGAATATCAATAAAAGCAGGTATCGAAAGGGATATTTTACCTTTACTAGTAAAGGCGGAATTTGAATCGATCTCGGCTTTAATCTTAGGTAGAACCAGCTTAGGTTTTATGGTTTCAACTGCAAGTTTATCAGTTGATGTATCTCTGAAGTGGCTTTGTGTATAACCTTCTTGCGAGGTTGATTGTTCAAGTGGAGTCTTAGCATTATTTTGCACAGTTTTGGGTTGGTAAACCTTACTTGTGGATGAAGTTGTCTGCTTAAGGTATCCCCTTGGTTTTAATATATTTTCAGGATCAGATACAGGTGTAGTCCATTGATCATTTGGGTTCTTCCTGGTATTCTTTCTACCGAATGTCAGTTTATCTATAGTGGAGTCACCAAGTGAAAGATAAAATTTATCCTTATAAATGTATTCAATCTTTGTTCACTATCAAAGAGAGAAACTTACCATGTTGTTCTCCCAAGGAAAAATAACTTTGTTTCTTCATCCCCAACAACGACGCCAAAAATATGTTGTTCTTGAGATTACACTTAAGGCTCAAAGGGTAATGTCAAGGCATCATGAATTTAAGGAATGTTATAAAAGGTGATTTTTCTTCCATTAATTATATAAGAATTAACCCTTAAATGAAATTAATAATTGAATAGGACAGAGGCCATGTTTCGTTGTATGAGTCAAGCAATAAAATCAAGTGATGCGAGAGAAATTTACAAAACTATTAAATAAAATGAGGTATCAATGAAAAAGGTAATATTCATCATAATTTGAAAATAGTAAATATTACAATATGTGAAATTTGAAATGTTTCACTTGCATCTACCTTGTCTCTTCGCCATGTTGGCAGAGACGTTTCTTCTTCTTGTTCTCCAGCTCAAAAAACAGCTAGTCTCTAATCATGATTTGAGTACATGATATGCCCACATCATCACATTTTTCCCAGATGCGTTGGCTTTCCTTTTCTCGACACATTGCAAACATTTTCCTACGAACTACACCACCAATCTGGAAGGCTCTGTTGTGTCATTCACCTCAAAAATATATAAATTATTTTCTAAGAGAGGAAGCCTATCTTCCATTCTCTTTTCTTATGAAGATGTAGACTGTAGCTGCATACGAGGATTGACTATCCACTTATTAATTTGGGTAAATATCAATTTGTTTCAACAACAAGATATCAGCCCGAGCCTCTTCCATGTTTGTCTTGAAGTTAAGTTGATTTTTTTCTATGTTAAATTTCCCTAGGACTTCAGAGATATTATATTTTTTGAGGCCTAGTGACTCTTTGTCGAGTGAATGAAATGCTTCTTCACAAGCTTTCTTCACCTCCCTAGCTAATATTTTAATTTCAACTATGTTAGCTTCCCAGATTTTCAATATTATATCGGCTCGAGTTTGATTAGAAAGAGACAATCTAGAGACCATGGTTACTTCCTCTTTTGCTGATGACACAACTGTCTCCTAGAAAGAATCTCCAGCTACAATGGCCTCTCTCTCCTTTAGGCCAATGTTATTTAAAGATTGGTCTACCACCAGATAATCATTTTGGACAGCTTATATCTTAGTAAAAAGTCTTTGATGTGTTGTTTCTAGTTTCTCATGCACCTCCAATGTCTGGGCTTGGAAACCCACCATTTCTACAATTGTGTTCTCAGACAAGTTTATTTTGGCTTGCAGTTGTTTTAGCAACCCTCCCTATTGAATGGCCCATTCTCTACTTGTTTGTGAATTCTTATGCATTTCATCGACACTGAATTTGAGTTGTTGAATTTCCTGTCTGTCACAGGCTCTAATCTTTTCGAAACCCCTATTCATCTCATCTCTTACACTATGTTCCATTGTCTTTAGTTAACATTGCAACTGACTTATCAATAGGTCCTTTTTCTTCAATTATTCCTTCAAATTTCCAACTGAATACCAATTTGTTGTGGCAAAATCTCCTAATGAGCCTACCACTTCCATATCAAAGCCTACCTCTTCTAAGGATTGTCCATCCAAAATCACCCTGTGTTTCTTGACAGGTACATCTTCCTTTTGGTGTGTTTCTCTTTTTACTACAACTCTCCTCTTATTTTTGAAGAAGAAATTGGAAGGAGGCATATCTTTGACCAAAATAGGAGTAAGATATTCTATGAACACTATTTCGGTGCTTGGGTTCCCCTGACTGATCTGCAAAGGGGTCAAAGACATAATAGGTTAACCTATTTGGGTGGTCTGTGGTTGCCCTTTTGTATCAGTAGCCGACTTTTTTGGTGTAGACAATGATGCATCCTCTCCCTTTTTTATCATAACTTCAGTCTGAGCCTTCTTTTGATCATTAGGTTGATTTGATGGTGCAGTATTTGTTGTCTATGTCAAAACCTCAGTTTTCATCAAATCTTCCTGAATTTTTAGTCCACTGGAACTTCCTACTTATAACTTCTAGGTTCCAACTTCGTGTGTGGCTGGAGATGTTGGAACTTCTCCCTGTAAGACTTTGGGTAGACTGTTTCTTTGGTGTCTCTAAAAATTATGTAGCTCGGCTAATTTGTTTGGAGCCAGAGTCTAGACTCGGCTATACACCTCCTAATAATATCTTACCCCTCAGAATATCTCATCCTATGTGGAATTTTCATGCTCATAAATCTTTAGATTGTACAGATCCATGTGATTTCCTATGACCTTATTTTGATCGTGTTTCTTGAATTCAATGTTTACAAGATTAATGTCCTTTAGGGTCGCGGCCTCTACCTTTGAGTGGCCAAAATATAATAGTGAAAAAGTACCAACCTGCAAAGGAAATGTGGGCCACACCTTTTTCTACACTGCCTTGAGCTCTTTACTGATTCCTCCTAGCACAGTTTTATGTGCTACCTCTCGGCACACCAATCGATCTAGTAGGAAAGTTGGTAAGGCATGTGGAGGAACAGAACATCCAAAGACCCTGATATAAGAGAAGTGTTCTTCAATGTACCAATCAATTATCTTTCCTAGGTTAGCCACTATCTGGTCTAAAATACTGTGGGGTGGGTAACTGTATATAGCGATATGCATCGACACCACTACATAGTTGCAAATTTCATAGAAGAATTCCTTCTCTTTATGCTCCCACAACTTGGAGTGATATAAATGTATCGGTTAAGAAATGGTCAGAGTCTAGCTCTAGCCCATCAAAGGAAATGGAGTCATATAACAAACGACATCCATGAGGTATGCTGACATGTAAAATATGGCAAGTCGTCCTTTGGCTTTCAATGATTGATATTTAGTGATTTCCTTGGCCAAATTGTCTGATAATATCTTGGCACAATTGAAATAAAATCCCTCTGCAACTTCATGCATGATCGGTACCCATGATAACAGGAAGTGAGCAAAGTTTTCTTTCCTGAAAAGTCTACACAACATCATGGCCACATACATCATATGGATGTCTAGGGATGCAGTGGCGTATATGTCGTGGGTGACTTCTTTGAATTTCTAAGGGCATACCAACCAATCCTTGATCAAGTCAGGGTAATTATTTACACCTTTTGGGCACTCTTCTTCATTTAACTCCTTTAAGAAAGCGACATTATAACTGTTTTTGAATGATGGGGACAATATGTACATCATGTGGATATGGTCTGATCGGAAAGATCCAACAACAACTTTATGTGAATTGTGGATGGTCCTGGTCGAGACGTCGACGTTCTTTAAGGCACAACCTATCATTTCGTTATATGGCATGAGTCTCAATCGTGTGGATATCTTATGTAGCTCTGATTGGGCTACATATTTGATCTTCATCACCTGAGTTTCGGTCCGCTCATAATTTGACTCTTATGGACAGTTGTTCAACTCATATTGTAGGATATCACAGACCTGTGTCCAAGTTCATATGGTCTCCACAGCTCTCAATGATGTGTCTGAGAGGATATCTGTGTTCTGGCTCGAGCTCTCACTAGCCACTTTAACCATTTTCTGCGAAGCCATGATAGTAGTAAACTTAGAACTGTGTTACCTTTCATAGAAAATGCGCAAAACTTATTATCTTGCTAAGCCTACTCTATGAAAAGCACGAATGGAATTCAGAATGCAATATCTTTTTTTCCTTAAGTGCATCAATTTTGTGTATACCTTCACTAACAATTTGTTTACTTCCCTTAATGAAAATATTTTGGGTGGTCATCGAAGATCGTAATTGAAATCATTTGCCCTAGATCGATTATTAATGTCATTAATGTTTGGTAGTTCGTGACCGGGATATGCATAGATAAAATTTGAATTTACCTGAGCTATGATTCAACGAAAAATTAGCATGAGCTAATAGTGTTTAACCTGTTAATTAATCATATTTAACCTTAACTCTTTTTGGGCCTTCGGACCTCAGGGTATCCGATAACAACTTGATAAATGATTTCCGAAGCTCAAAACCACAGAGTGATTGATTATTTGCTAATTGTATTTAATCTTTAATTAACTCCATTTAACACTTAATACATTTTGAGAGTTTGGGTTTCATGATTTTAGGATGCGATGGATGGTGGATATCCAAACTCCAAGTATGTGAAGCTATTAATTACCTTTAATTGAGATTAGTTTATTTAACCAAGTTTTAATATTTCGGGACTTCACGTTTCATAGATTTGCAAGTTAGATCTTTTGTCATTTTCCCGAAGGGCCGCTTCCCGCAGTGACGTGTTAAAGTTTAGGAAGGTATACATGTATAGGGTGACTAGGATCGAATTATTTTTGCGTATCGGGACTTTGAAGGTGGGGCATGTTGAAACGCCTGAAGTACTAAACTCTGGAGTATTCTTTAATGATTTGACTCTTTAACGAGTAGGCGGCTCCATAACTCCTAAGAGATTAGGATCATTGATTATATGGAAGACTTCATCGAAGGTGAGAATCAAGCACATGTTTTTTTTATTTTAAATGGGAAACAAATCTATTTAAAGTCTAAAGTTTAGAAAAATATGTGTTCCAACATCTCCTTAAGTAGATAGTCGGCCCATGCAATCTCAGTGTTGAAACTAGAGCTCTGATACCAATATGTAATGTACTCATCCTCCTATTTGAGTCCCATTACCACATTGTAACGTCTCCACTACTACAAAATCCCTAAAATACAGCTTTGATACCAATTTGTAACATACCCAGCCTCCTAGTTGAGTCATGTTACTACATTGTAACGTCTCCACTACTACAAACTACCTAAAATAAAACTTTGATACCAATTTGTAACGTCCCTCATAACCATCACTAACAAAATGCTCTTATACCAATCTGTAACATCCCCAGCCTACTGTTGAGCAATGCCACCCCAAAAATTTAGTGCGCAGATTCTACACTAGTTATAATAGTGGAATTAACACATAATACAACTATGCACACATTTATTCAAAGCATACAAAAATTATTGTGCATGTAACTACTATGAACAGATGGTTACTACTGTGTGTGCAACCATTCTGGCACCGCACGTAGATTCAGTTCTCCTTGTGCGCGAACTACTTCATCGTGCGCACAACAATTCCAGCCTCTTGCATGCATGGATTATTTCCCTATGCACACAACAATTCTAGACTCACCTCAAAAACTCATGACCATTATTAAAAAGTTAACTAATAGGAATACTTGATAACTATCATACTCTTCATGTGCGACAACAAATACTGAATAAAAACATCATTATTTACATGTGCAAACAACATAATATAGAATAATGACAATTGATCATATGCAACATCATACATGAAATAAACCCATATCATATACAGATAATTAAGCACATGGTAATTCATACATGCACATAAACGACACTTATATTTTATAAAGAGTCACCAACTACACGCATAGCTGAGATGTTCCTCCTATCCATAGACTCTATTGCTCATAAAATTTCAATAACAAGTCACCCCCTAACTGGGGCTTAAACTCCACCAGGGAAAAAGGATTCCTAATGCCAAGCTAAGGTATGATAATTAGCAGAATTTCTCAGTCCAAGGTGCCCAACTATTGCGACTAGACTACAGTCTCTCATTCCCCACATTTCTGTTCCACGAAAGGAAGCATTCCCCTTCTCTTCTCAACACTCCCTCGACTGCCCCCACTTCCCTTCTAACACTTCAGCAACAGGACAGAAAGGAAATATCATATCCCTGTAACTAATTCCTAGCGCACCATGGAACAATTCCTAACAAATCTCGAATCTGGAGAGAATTCTCACATGCCTAAAAGATTTCTTCTTTGATGGAAAATCTCTCACCTGGAGAGAATTCTCATGGACCTGACAACCTGCCTCTTTAACAACAAAGACTCTGGTTACTAGATGGAAACCCCTTTCTAATATTTTCTCTGCAAATAAGGTAATGGTCATCGCTAGTTCAGATGGTCCAACCAATAAACAAAATGAGTGAATCTTCCCCAAAATACACTAAGTTTCAACCATATATTTTCATGGTCATAACTAGACACTTGTCACCTTCAGAATTATCTTTAGCCACTTGGTGACTCATTCTCATCCCTCGAGAACTTAGGATAAATAAATATCCATAAATTATACTTTTTGGAAATATTAATAAAATATTCCCTTGGACTTAAGACCCCTTAGCTTAGCCCCTCTCATAAACTCTTAACCCCCTTTTCCCGTTTTGGTGGAGTTTAGCCCCCTTGTCTCTTTTTGTTTGATTGGTATGCGCACAATGATGTGATTTTATTAATAGTTTGAGTGTGATTACATTTTACAAGTATAGGTGCACTAACCTTTTTGCATCCCATCTCACTAGCCTAATAACCACACATGCCCTCCATCCTCAAATACACACACACACACATATATAACTCGGTCTGATGCACATTTCAAGGTAATCCTTGTGCACTTACTTAGGTGCACGCAACACTATGGAACGTGCGCACCCTTCCCTTGATGTGAAATTCACATGCACTTACTCAGTTGTGCGTAACACTATGGAATGTGCCTCTTTCTTTGGAAATTAATACTCATGCACTACTTAGGTGCGTGAAAAACTGAACCAAAACTTGGTTCCAATGAATCACCAACCTATATGTACATTTACATTTTTATTTATAATTTGGATTCGGATTAGGGGTATTACACTTGTTTCCAATGCCTCTCATTCATGTGTATAGTCGTTTATGCTTCCTTTATGTTTAATATGAAAGGAACTTGTTATATAGGTCATCGTCCTCTTCATCATGAAACATTTTTAGTAGGGTAGTTGTGAAGCTTTTCCAATGGAAGGAATGAGCATCACATTTTTTGGACCACCATAGGTACCATTCATAATCTTCTCCTTATAAAGTATTGGATGTTTTCATTATTTTTTCTCGTTCACCCAGTGGAGGGTTTGATTAAAAAATATTGTCCATATTGTTGATCCAAACGACATCTCTTCTATGGTCCTTGATGTCCTATTTTGGTAACTACTTTTTAAATTATCTCTGGTATTTCCTGGTGTCCCTTATCCTCTAAATTTTTTGATCTGGGACTTTATGATGGTCTTCTAAAGGTTAAAGGTTTTGTGCATAATGTGTCCATTCATTTGGTTAATTGATCAATTCTCTCAATCTATTCATTAAGCATCCTTGTACTCCTGTCCTTATCGGCACCCCTCATTCTTAAATAGATTTTCCATCACTCCTCATATGTGTTTATTGTCATGTCAATTTTGTCTTCTTTTTGTAATAATTTATCGGTTTTTTCCAACATTGTTTTTTGTCCTTCGTTGAATTTGTCCCAACTCTTCTCGATTTTACCAAGACAATACTTATTGTTGTTGACTTCATCTCTATATTTGGTTGTGTCCACTTTAATTCGTTGTTGTTTACCATTTTTAGGGGTTAACCTTTTTTATCGTAAAACCCACTTGTGTGTGTGTGTGTGTGTATTAACTCTTTAAATTTTCACTTTATACACTATATAAAGTTATTTTATTTGATTAATTAGTAAGTTGTATTTTTGGAGTTTGGTCAACTTAATAATTAAAAAAATAAAATTGATTTAAAGGGGTGTGACTTTATAAAAAGTCATGAATGAATTTTAAAAAAGAAAAAATGACTTTGGGAGAAAAGGTGGGGTGGGGGGTTATGGGTTGTACAGATCGAGGGAGAGGGAGACCACACACAGATCGATGGGGGAAAACAGAAGGTACAGTGGATAGGAAGATGTACAACGACGATATTTGTGGCATCAATCGGATTTGGCGGACGGGTATAGATTGTGGCAGTTGGAGAACTATAGGACGGGGGTGGTACAACTGAAAACAATATAAAAATAGCATGAATAACAACATTGAATGCAGTACGGAACAACATGAAGTGGGAGGTACGAACAAAAGTAGGGTTTAACACACAATTGGCGAGGATTTCACTCTAATACCACTATAACAGAAGAGTTGTTATTAATCTGTAGACATAATATTTTTGAGTTAGATAATGATTGATAAATGATTAATAGATGATTCTACAATCACCCTCATGATGGTTTACTTATAGAATTGACTGGTCACAAGGTGAAGAGGTACTTACATGCCTCTTGACTTGAATTAATTAACTATATTATTAATATTTCGATGTTATTATGTTCATAGTTATGTTTGTAACACTAAATATGTGATGGATCTATTGACACATTTTAATATGGTTGATTACAAGCCTTGTGCTACTCATTTTCAGTCTGGAGTAAAGCTTACCAAAACATGTCAAACTCTTGAAGTAGATGCTACTATTTATCGACAATTGGTCAGTAGTCTTATTTATATTACTCATAGACAACCTGACATTTCATTTGTTGTTAGTTTCATTTCTCAGTTTATGTAAGACCCTAAAGAAAGCCACTGGAAAGAATTCAAATGAATTGTCATTTATATCAAAGGTACCACTCATTTTGGTATCAAGTATTGTCGAAGTTTAGATTTGTTTGTCAGCTTCACCGACTCTGACTGGGTTGGCAACAGTGATGATTGAAATTCCACTTGCTACGTGTTTTGCTTTAGCACTAGACCATTGGTGTGGTCGTGCAAGAAACAGAAGGTAGTCTATTTTTTGACTACATAAGAAAAATATCATGGCATCATTCAAGAAAGTACTAAAGTAGTATGGATTCACAAAATTTTCGGAGAAATTGGCCTTCTTGTTCATACCTTGACTACGATCTATTATGATAACCAAAGTGTTATACAGGTTGTTGACAATCTTATTTCCCACAGTAAAATGAAGCATGTTGAGCTCCATGCTCACTATTTGAGACAGTTGGTTCATGAGAACATTGTTTCTCTTGAATATTGAAGAAAATCTGATCAAGTAGCTAATATATTCACTGAAGCTTTAGCTGAAGCCATATTTATAAAGCTTCAGGAAGCTGCAATCATGTGGGGGTGTCATAATGATGTAATTTCACCTCCTAAATTTCCAGAGACGTGTGTTGATGGGGGGGTGTTGGAACATCAAGCATTGATGGTTCATCATACATCTCTTGGGCCCAGTCGGTTGAGAGGAGAAATTACATCTGGATACATTCGGTCAAGAAATCAACCAGTACACTACATCAGTTGATCGAGTATTCAATGTCCCTTTTGGTGAGACAATAAACCAGTAGTTGAAGATAGTCGAGTGGTGGATCAACCAACCCAACAATCGAGTACGAGTTGGACACATAAGCAGTCGAGTAGAGAATCCTTGTCAATATGAATTGATGGTGTGGATTTGGTGGACTAAAATCTAGCAACCAACAATTACATATGGACAAGATCTTTCGGATTTTATGGAAGTTGGCTAGATCTTGAGGCTATAAATAGAAGACCCCTTGGGTAATTATCATCATGTAGATCATGAAAAATATATCATGTGGATCAATACGTACAATATTGATCTGGATTTTATGAGTAGAATGAAATGACTACAGATTATTAACAGATGCTTAACACAGAATAATAGAGATACAGTAAAACTGGCTTTCTATTCAATAAGGAAATACGCTAAAATTGTAAAATGCAGTGGAAAATAAGCTTGTTGGAATGGTGGCGGCTTATCTCTGAGAAGAGATGTGATGAATGCACTCATTAGCAAGAAGAAGATTACAATGAGGCTCTGAAGGCCTTTTTACAATAAACAGGAGTTTCAAAAACCCTAGACATCCAAAAACCTAACCCTGGGAGATGAAGCGCCAAAAGTCATGTGGGCCCCGTTTGGGTAAGTCAGTACATCAACTTCTCGGGGTCGTAACTTTTTCATACATTCTTCGTTTTAGGCATACGATAGCCCATTGGAGAGATCTATATGAGGACTACAACTATATATGAAAATTTCATAAACAATTTTTTTGACTGCTACATACCCAAAAAAAATGTCGTTTAGGGCCTCAAAACGGCTCCGGAAGTTCAGGACCCAAAAAACTGCTAAAAATAGTAAATTGCCAGAAAGTTGTTTTGAGAGAGATGGAAAAGGTGGGTGGCCACCGATATCCACTTGGATCAATCCTCACTCCTTATGAAGAAATGGTCTCCATTGCATTTAGTTCCCCCATCAGATGAGGAAATTTCTGTTGAATTTGACCCCGGGTGATCCACTTGCCTTGGTGTAGGCGTTGCCATGCTTTGATGACTTGATAAAGTTGGATACTTTGTTGTCAAGTGTCATTGATCTATGTGCCCACAGTCTAATCACTGGATGCATGTTTTATGAAGTCGGGGTTGATCTCTGTTGGAGTCATTTGTTGTACTACGTCTGAGGTGTCCAATAATGGTGGGAAATAAGATCGAAGGAGGTCCACGTTGAAAACTGGGTACAGGCCAAGGAAAGGAGGAATGTTGAGCTCAAAATAATTATCCCCCACAGCCTTGGTGATGGCGTACGGCCCATAATAGAGTGGGTGAAGTTTTCTATGGGGTCCTGTAAGGTGTTCTTTCTGCAAGTGAAACCAAATTTTGTCGCCCACCTGAAAGTTATGTGGCACCCAATGTTGATCATGGTGCTACTTGTACTTGTCATTAGACTTATCCCAATGCTGATCATGGTGCTACTTTGGTAATTCTTGTCATTAGACTTATGTAGGATATCTTGAACCCTGCGATAAAGTTGGTTCCACTCAATGAACCAGGTGGCTATGTCGCCTTCATTTGGAGTAGGATATGAGTCGGTTGAGGTGACCGCAAGGGAAGTGCAACATCTATGGGACCCAATGGTTGAATCCCAACCCCACCGAAGCAGGTTGTGTTGGGTTGAGATATGCAGGGCTCGTTGTAGCTATGTTGGACATAGGGAAGAGGATGAGATGTCCACAAATTCCATTTCAACTGGATGTATCTATGCAGCACCAAGATACTTGAGCACCAAATGTCCCTCAATCTTGATACCCATCTTGGTGCGCAAGGTACGGAAGATATTTGTGAACTCCGGCATTGCTTGATCTCTCTTCCTCGCCACAATGTGGTCCATTTGGTAAAACAAGTCATCATAACTTCCTACAAGGTAGTATTGTTCCTCAATATCATCCCCCGGCATTCCTGTGTGGTCGTGGATCAGAAAAATGAGGGTTCCTCTATTTCCTTTGCTCACAAAAAAAGTTTCCCACCAATCTTGACATGGGGGAACGGCTTTGAGGAGAGAAAAAGTAATTTTTCTCTATTCAAAAGTTATGGGGAAAAATACCCTTCTGTAGATTCAACCACTTGTCTACTTATCCTCAAGGCCTATCTGACCCTTCAAATATGGGCATTATCAAAGTTTATTTGTACCTTGAAGGGGAGTGGGATGCCTCCGCCATAGAAGATGTGTCTCTATGTTGGTAGTTGCTTAAGGATTTGCGCGAAACTATCATTCATCTCGTTCCTCTGTTGAGGGCTTCCTCAAGCAACATTTTGAAAGGACTTCATGTCCTGCCATATTTATTTTCTCATTCCATGATAGGGTTGCTTGCATGAGCTGCACCTCAAGAGAAAACAGCTCTAAAACCCACTCTTTGTACTCCCACCTCATTGGGAACATGCATTAAGATGACAAGGAGCACTCTACCTAATCGATACAGATTTTATGAGTATAATGAAATGACTATAGATTATTAACAGATGCTTTAACATAATAATAGAGATATGGTAAAACTAGATTTCTATTCAATAAATAAAATATGTATTTTTAAAAAAAAAAAAAAAAAAAAAAACAAGCTTGCTAGAATGGTGGTAGCTTATCTCTAGAAAGATGTGACGACATACCATTCAAGAAGAAGCATCGGATACCGAGGCTACACAAGAAGGCCGCTTTACAATAAACATGAATGTGGAAAACCCTAGACATCCAAAAACCTAACCCTAGAGATAAAGCACCAAAAGTTTGGCCCCGCTTTGGGTAAGTTTCCCACATATCAACTTCTCTGGGTTGTAACTTTTGTATATGATATTTGTTTTAGGTGTAGGATAGCCCATTGGAAATATCTATCTGAGGAATACATTGTTGGATGAAAATTTCATGAAATTTTTCCCTAATCGCTACATACCCAAACAATAGTCGCTTAGGGCCTCAAAACGGCTCCAAAATTTCAGGACCAAAAACTAAAAATAGTAAATTACCAAAATTGCTTTAAAGTTGTTTAAGCTAATCTGAAAAGGTGGGTGGCCACCGGAGATCATCCACCTAGATAAAATATGCAATGTGATGTTCTAATCACAACAAGGCTCTACTTAAGTGTTATAATAGTTTCTTTAGACACCACCATTTTCCTTCAAAAGTTTTGTTCCTCTTTCATTATTTGGTGCTTGTTTGTTTCTATTTCATGTTGTGTTCCATCGTATTCCACACCACTCTTTCCTCCTGAGGCTACATTCCATACATCATTTCCATTGATATGCCCTCAACCCCCCACAATACAACATAGAAATATAACTCTTCTCGAGTATTGATATTGATACTTATCACTGCATAATGAGTAGTAAAATTGCAATTATGTACTTTGAGAACTAGGTCTCATGACACTTACAAACAAACAACCTTGGTGATCTAGTGAAGGAGTTGGGATGAATAGTCCAAGCCAAACTCACGGTCATCCCATGGCCATCTATGGCCCAACACAAAGAAAACATTCCATCTGGTACAACTATAAATTGCTCACTCACTCACAGGCATCTCAACAAAAACATAACCAAGACAATAGAAAAATATGATCACATGCACAACATGGAAACCACTCATAACAATCATATTCATAGTGAGTGGCTATGAATTAGGAGGAGGAGGAGGGTATAACCAATAATTTAAAAAAAAATTGTTGTCGCATGTAAGAATTGATGTCATTGATAGACTCCTTTCACATCAATTGATTTTACAAGTATTGGTTGTCTAGTCTAGTTGTTTCTAACACTCAACATGGGATAAGGGGCACTGATAGCGCCTCCCTTATCCAACAAAAAATGACCCCAAATCTGGTAGGGACTTTTTTGGAAGTCATAGTTCCACCCCATTTTCAGGAACTTTTCCTATGGAACATTGTTGCAAGGATTTTGGCCCATTTTGAGATGACCCAAATCATCAGATTTCCTAAAAAATGAGTGGTAGGGACGAAACTTTGCCTTTCCAAAAAATCTTCCTTCATTGAAAATGGGGCTATTTGAGTTCCCCTTATCAAACGCCTCAACCTCAATTTACACACACATTGCAAACCATGTCTAAAGAGAGTCATTGCTCATTTCTTTTCCAATAGATCTTGCACCAAAAATTAACTTCCTCAACCAAGCCATAAACATCATAATGCTTCATTGTTCCTTTGCATGTATCACCCTCCTTCCTTGCATTCAACTACAACCTTTGCACATTGCCAAAAACTCAAGGTGTCACCTTTGTCTCTTCTCCTCAACATGTTGAGAATTCATTATGTTACAGGGTCGAGAACTAAAATGAATGCCCACGTAGGTTCACTTGTATGTGAATTATCTACAATTATTGGCAACAAATACCTCATAAATGATGGAGAGATGCATTTTTACACTATTTGAATCTCTAATTGAATTTAAAAATTAAACATTTCAACCTCTTCACCTTATAACAACGTACTTTTTACGTCTTAAAAGATAATTGTTAATTATTAATTTATAATAAACTCAAAAAACACTGACTATGTTAATTTATTATTCATTCATCAGATAAAAATAATGATAGAGAATATAAGCGAAGTTCAATTATTTCACCGAGAGTAGCAAGGTTCTCTACAATCTAGTATGGGAAAGATGTTGTGACGTGATGTTAGATTAGATAAAGTTACATAATAATAATAATAATTAAAAAAAAAAAAAATTATGTACCTACATATTTAGATAACGTATAAATTAAAATTTACACATTAAAAAATTTGATCCCTCTCGATACTTGATAGATCTGAGTTTAAGATAAATCTTATTGATGTAGGCATGTAACCATAGGAAAAAGTGTTTTCTTTTATCTTTATGACCACTCTCGTTTTTAGTTCCTTGGATTTAAGATTGACACGTGGTATTTTATGTCTTTCTCACGTGACCGAGATACCCACAATAATTTACTTTTTATGTATTTAATGTTCGTATTGAGACGAGAATAGATTGATCCTTTTTGCTCCCTCAACACACAACTAGCAATCCACATCATAAGATGACAATATTTCGCATGCCACGCTCTCAATTTATGGGACTGGAGAACTGCCTTTTCTCTTTAGAAAAGCGAATATATTACTTTGTGTAAATGAGTGAGGGTCGTTAGAAAGTGAAAAGGATTCACAATTATGAAACATCCAATGAGGAAAAAACCTTGCAAGTCTGCTACACATGGAATGAAATTAAAAAGAGACCCACAAAGTGAAGATAATAAAATGAAAGAGGGTTCATTAAATCAAAATATTCCTCCTTTTTAATATTTTATAATTATTAAAAAGCATTCCAATTACCCTTTCACTTTGTGTCTTTAGTAAAAGGGGTCAAGGTGCATACGTTATTATGTTTGGATCACAAGGTGTATTCAAATTACCCATTCACTTTGTCTTGTGTTTATTGGATGACAAGATGTCGACACCTGCCTCATTGGCCAACAAGTTTCCCTTCCTCATAAGGGGTTACAATCTATGGTTAAACTATGCAACATAATCTAACACTCCTTTAACTTATTAAATTGTATAAAGGGGATTTTATTTTCTAAAGTCATGAAATTGCCTTGAATTTTGTTAGTTCCCTTAAGTATTTGATGAAATATGACTAAATGAAATGTTCGAAGGGTGAACCCTCGTATGGCATAACGATGGAAATGAGTGTGTTGTTAACGTACAAGGAACTATGTGGCTATCAAAATATTATCCACGTAGTTTGTGTGGTACCTAAAGTGGGTGTCTGTGTAGTCCTTTTTTGGTTCAAAATCTGAAAGAATCTATTAAAGCCACAAGATTTCCTGACTTGTGATAATTATTATTTGATGTTTTGTTTTTATTGGAGAAAATGCAAGGGCACATTGTTTCTTACAAATCTAAGCGATAGGTTCAAAACTAAGACTGAAAACATAATGTGTAGTAGACATCTGATCATTAGGGTCGTCAACCCCACCATAATTAGTGAAACCAAGCAACAAAGAATCCCCTTTGAACTATAAAGTATCTCAAACTAAACTCTATTATAGATATATTGAAGTATCATCTTTGATACTTTCTTGTAACATCCCAATTTGACCCTATTGAATATTGTAAGGCTAGTGGAGCAAGAACACCTAAAGGGGCTATGATACCACAAGATGGGAAATGTGAGGAGGTCTAAAGGGGGTTTATGCCTAAAAATATCTACCTTATGTTATCTTGAACCTTCACTCATTTCAAAATCTGAGTTGCAAATTTAAAAGAGGTTGAGAGGAGTGGAGGAAAAAAATTCCTCAATCTAAGCCATCATTTCCTAAAAACTTGCAAGTTGTCCTTCCCTACATTCTTGGAACTAGGAAATAAGTTGAATTGGTTTTCTCTTGCTATCATGCATGCATGGGAAAATTGAATAGAGAGGAAGAGGTTGCTGGAAAAAGGGGAGAATAAGATATTTAGAGAGTTAGACAACAGAAAAATGGGATCCAGGTCCATGATAGAATAGACTAGCCATGAAATGAAGCTTATACATGGAAAAGGTGTAAAAAAACCAAGGGGATTATGCAAAAGCTTGAGAAATGAGCTTGGACCTTTCTATGCACATGTTGAAAATAACGAGAGGGAGGACTTTATGAGGTACTATGTAGTAGAGAAGGAAATACTTATTATGTTGTGTGGGGTAGGTAATGTGAGTGCCTAAGAGTTGCTCTATCTTAAAAAACCTAAGCAGTGAAAATCACTTGGTCCTATTTAGTTTGAAATTCAAATTTTTATTTTCCTACTTCACCCTAGTGGTATCATAGTCTGGCTACGGGTAATGTTCACAACGGACTACATATGGTTGGGTGGAAATTGCTCACTCAACTAGTTGTTTGGTCTGATAGCATCCAAAAGATAAGTTTATAACTCTATTCTAGATTTTTATATAAATTTGTTTTTGAATTTAAAAAAAATAAATGTGTTTTTACTTTTTTGTTCATTATTGTCACACTTCCTAAAAATTCCTATAGATCATTGTTTTTGTTTTTACAATGTTATTAATTAATTAAAAGAACCATTTGAGATTATACATAGTTGTTACTTTTGTTTGCCATTTTTCCTGCATGGTCACGTTATGTTGGGACTTGGTATTTAGCCAACCCCTTATGTGACTATTGTCATATATGATTTTTTTTTTATAGCATATTTTCTATAAGATGAAGAGTGAACTTTTTTACAAGATACCCCTTCCACGTTCCAATTAATTAAATACTTAATTTTATCGTATGATTTTTATCCTGAAAATGTGAGACACACAAGGAACTCATTGGTAAATGTTTTTTAAGTTGATGTTTTGGCAAATCAGTTGGTATGTGCATATGTGTTTAGATAAAAATAAATTTTGTTGATGTCGAAAATTGGCCTAATACCGTCAGTGGGACAAGACATTCAATGCAAGGGAGTATACTTCGTAAAATAAAATCTTGATGTCGAAAATTGGCCTAATACAGTCAGTGGGACAAGACATTCAATGCAAGGGAGTATACTTCGTAAAATAAAATCCCTGAAGCATATTCCTTCCAAGTTTACTTATATCCAATAGGTACCAATAGGAAGGGAATGACAAATGGAATACAAAGTACAAATTGGCAAGGTGCTCTTTATAGCATTTTGGTTACAAAAGAGAATAGAAAATGCAAATTGTATTGTTCCTTTATTTTATGGATCGCTTGCATTGTAATTAGAAGTCATGTTATTCATTTGCCTCTAGTGCTAGTGTTTTCATATGATTTTAATGTTGCATCTGAACACCTTTATCAATGTGTTCTTTTATGTAGAAAAATAGCCTATATGAATGTGTTCTCTTTATGTGCATAGGTAGGCTCTATCAATGAGTCCATTTTCAATTTGTTTGGTTACAATCCATTCTTAGTTGAGTTAGTAGTCAAGAAACTTAGTAAGGAATGGATATTGATGTAAATTGCACAAATTTTGGACAAAAATGTACTTTCATGTCTAACATGCATATTTTCTTTGTGGATACTTTTGGACAAGATAACCATAAAAAAAATTAAAATCTTTGATGTTGTGCATACAATTTGCATTTGTTCAGGAAATATGGCATGCATGATTCACTAGTTCTTTCTATAATGTTAAAAAGAGCAATTTACTTGCATATTCATTACATTTACTTCTTGGTGGTGTTTGAGTGGCAAGAGAACTTACATAGCTATGGATGGCCTTGTCATAAGAACATCTTTGCAAACTGAATCCAAGTCAATCTATAGAATAGAGGTAAAACATAATAGTATCAATGGAGATGTCACTAGATATATATTTTGTTGTTTTTATGATTAGAGCTTTATAGCATCTCGCTAGTTTCTGTTGTTGTAGTAGGTAGAATAGTGTGAAAGAAAATTTGGGAGGAATATTGCTCTATATTTGCATTATGCATAACAAATCCATCCAACTTGATTGTATCATTTTGGAATATATATTTACGTGTAGTCTAAACATTCAATTTTTTGGTATTTTTACAGGCATATTTTCCGATCAATTTTTCCCGAAATCCAACCAAAATTTGTTGAAACTCAATATTTGAGTGATCAAATCTATATAATTTGAGTGCCCTGGGGATTTTTCAGGGTGTTGAATCTGTTCATACATTCAAAAATGTAATTTAAACAATAAAAATTAGTGATTTCACCAAGATTTGTTTCGCCAAATTCTGGTGAAAAAGTTCAAAAAATCAAATGTTTAAACAAGGTCATATATTTATCCTCAAGATGATTAACAAGTGATTTTTCCTAGTTTATATATATATATATATATACTTTGTTTATCAAAATTTCCAAAGAGCTCTCGTAATGACTTCATTTCAGAGACAAATTTATAAATTCATAATTTTCATATGACAACAGGGTTATAGAGTAAGTTTAAGACATTGATTTGAAAATTGAAACCATACAAATACAATTGATTTTTTTTTTTTTATGACTTTTGCTTCACACATAGCCTAGTTAGAAATATTTTGATGAGACACATCATTGAAGAAATATATCATATTAATGTCTGCAACTGATGATAAATTAGTCAATGTGAATGTCTATACATTATGCACATGATTCAAAACAGAGCATATAGGCTCTCTAAGAAGTGCAAAAGAGAATACAAAATATAGTAAGTAATAAATAAAGAATAATTTCATAGTATACCTTGAGACAAAGAATGGTTTCGGTTACAAATCTTTTTCTTTATTAGTACTTCAAGATTTCAAATGGAGATATTTGGATTCCTGTAAAGTGAATCCCCATTGTTTGTATCTGAAATTTGAATGACAACAAGTAGTTTAATCAACTACATGTCAATACTTGAATCTTATTGTATTTCTCAACAATGTCATTTATGGTTGCTTGAGAAAAGGAAGCAATTGTAAACATATCATCAACAATGTGCCACTTCCAAAAAAAAATAGTTGTCAATGTTCATTGGACATGGAAGTCTGTAAACAAATGGTTGATTAGAAGTATTCCAGTGGATGCAAATTGTTTCCTAAGAGTTATAATGCTTAATAGAACTTTGTCGGAAGTCATAGTTCCACTTTATTGTTGAGAAAAAATTCCATGGAACATTGTTATAGGGGTTTTAGTCCATTTTGAGATTAACCAAATCATCAGATTTCCTAAAAAATTAGTAGGGATGAAACTTTGCTTTGCCAGAAAATATCTCTTCGTTGAAAATGGGGCTATTTGAGTGCCCCTTATCAAATACCCCGACCTCGATCTACATACTCATTGCAAACAACATCTAAAGCGAGCCATCATTTGTTTCTTTTCCAATAGACCTTGCACCAAAACGCAAGCCACAAAAAATTAACTACCTCAACCAAGCCCTAAACCTCTTAATGCTTCTTTGTGCTTCTACATTTGTCACCCTCCTTCCTTGCATTCAACAACAACCTTTATGCATTGCCAAAGCTCAAAGTATCACCTTCGTCTCTTCTCCTCAACCTATTGAAAATTCATTGTGTTACAGGGTTGAGAACTAAAATGAATTCCCACATAGCTTCTCTTTTGTGTGAATTATCCACAATTAAAAGTAACAAATACGTTAGAAATTACATAGAGATGCATTTCCATACCATGTGGAATCTCCAATTAAATTTAAAATAAAAAAATACATTTCAACCTCTTTAGCTTTCATGCATTTTAACATTTTACATCTTAAAACCTTTTTAGCTTTCATGCATTTTAACATTTTACATCTTAAAAGATAATTATCACTGGATAAAGCCCAAAACAAAGCTATGCTTGGAAGAAGAAAACCACCCTTCATAGGATATTTGGTTATTTTATATTTATTATATGCTATCAAAGCATCATATAGCATATGGAACAATGTTGTGATATGGTATTATATATTTAATAAATTAAAAAAATATATAGTTTTTTGTTTTGTTTGTTTGTTTGTTTTTGTTTTTTTTTTATCTACGGGAATTGGTAACTGGTCAGGATCATCTAGGCGAGGCTCTGGTTTAAATCTGGTTGATTGTCACTATAAATCCTAGGCTAGTGTCAACAGCCCACAAGTCAACGGCTAGCAGGAAACTTATGATTTAGCAAGGACTGAGACGTCCAAAGACACACCCACAAGAGGGGTCTCACTCAAGGAGACATCTATCTTTTCAACTTTATCACAACAGACCATGTTTTATCAAAAATTTAAACCTGAATAAAAAGTATACAAACACTACTTCCCAACCATCTCACCAAACCACCTCCACAAAATATATAATTAAAAATATGATAAAAATGTAAGCGAATTTCAATTATATATGCATGTAACCATCAAACAAAAGCGTTTTCATTTATCTTTATCACCACTATAGTGTTTAGTCCGTTGGACTTTTTTTATTGACACGTCGTATTTGAGGTCTTTTTCACTAGACTTAGATACCCACAATAGTTTACTTTTTAAGTATTTAATGTTCGTAGTGAGAGAAGCTTAGATTGATCCTTTTTGCTCCCTCAACACACAACTTGCAATCCACTTCATAAGATGACAATATTTCGCATGTCATGCAATCAATGTATGGGAGAACTTCTTTTTCGCTTCAGAAAAGGGAATATATTGCTTTATGTGTAGAGAAATGAGTGAGGGTCATTAGAAAGTGAAAAGGATTCACAATTGTGAAGCATACGATGAAGAAAAAGCCTGGCAGGTCCTACTAGAGATGGAATGGAATTAAAAAGAGACCC
>SNQJ01S0035798.1:37207-47645 GCA_010110895.2 Picea sitchensis | reverse complement strand
AAAAAATGTAACTTTTCCCTCTATTTCTAATTTACCAAGATTTCACAAGGCATAGGTAAAAGATCATATGTAGGCCATAAACCTTTCATATCCGTTTTTTTATTTTCCAAGATTGCACAAGGGATAGGGCAAAGAACATACACGGATTGAAAAGGAAGCAAAGTGGAAATAAAGATAGAAAAATTGAAATGATAGATTAAATAATATAAAATAGGTTTAAAAACTTAAAAAATAAAATTGTATACCTTTAGATCTAATATAAATGATCATATTTTGGGAAAACATAAAAAAATTATATTGAAATGAAAAGGGTTTCCAACTAGAAATGTTGTTGTTTTTTTACTAGATAATTTCACTTACCCCATAAATGCTCAAAAACAATAGAATCCATAATTCCTTTGTTATATGTAGTGTCACGGGTCCTAGGATCAAAACATGGCATATCCACATAGTACTAACCCTTATGACAAATTTTCACACAAACATATCAAATATTAGTGCACTAGTGTATATGTAGTTAAGACCCTCACAAGGGAAACAATACACAACCCAACCAATGTGACCACTTGAGACAATATATTAATGGAAAAAAAAAATGCATAGGAATCATTCACAATTGATCATTAGCAAATGACCCTCCATGCTCTTTAATAGAGATCATGGATTGATTGGGTGTTAAGCCATGGATTAAGTGGCATTATTAACAAGTATTAAGAAGAATGTGAATTATTAGATCACTTTATCTCTAGAACAAAATCATTTTTCTTACACATCCACCCTTTCCTTTTTCTTTATATAGTTTTTTATGCTCAATTCACCTAATTCATCGATTTAAGGTTCAAGGTAAATGTGGTCATCAATATTGAAAGTTTCCTTTGATTTCTAATTAAATTGTAGATTAAGGATTGATCACTCTATATTTATTTATGTTCAATAACCAATCAAGTTGGAGTTGCTACAAATATTTGTTTCAAAATAGTATTATTGTTATAGAACATACTATATGCCCATGATATAGATTACTACAGGCCCATGCTATAGATCACTACAGGACCATGCTATGGGTCACTACTGAATCATGTTATGAATCGCTACAATACCTTGCTACTAATCACTACATGCTTATTGATATAGATCAAATTGCATTATGATGCCATAGATCTTGTTCTACTGACTTGTGTGTGGGATAATGCTATGTAATTGGGTGTTGAAAGGTATCCTTTTGAATTCACAAATAGTTATCTCAACCATGTGAAATATTTGTTGCAATTGGAGGTGAACAATGCAACTAGAAAAATGTTATTGAGTATATACCTACACGTTTAATAATCAACAACTAAATTGATTCCTTCCATCTCACATTCTCCAAGATAGTTAGTCATTTGTTGTTGACTTAATGATCCAAATTATATTGAGAACGCCATGAAGGAAAAGATATAAAAAAGGAAACACATAGAGATATTGCAAGAAACACAGTAATATATTTAAACTTAGATTATATTAATCACTCTCTGAAATACAAAAGAATGCAAAATGCAAAGCACACAAACTAGCTAGAATGGTGGTAGCTTATCTTTGAAGATAAAGATGTGATGGTTATGCCCATTCACAATAATTTGATTAGAAAGAGGCCAAAAAATTCTTTTAACATAAAGAATCACTGAGAAAACCATAAAAATATAAAACCCTAACCCCAGAAGATGAAACGCCAAAAGGTTTGTGGGCTTCAATGTGGTTAGTTGATACGCCAACATCTCGGGGGTGCAAATTTTTCATACGATCTCCATTTGTGGTGCTCGGTACCCCATCGAAAATGTCGAGATGAGGAGTAGACATTTTTTTCGACCTATCATTTGACTTTATCCACGTTCTAGGTGATTTTGAGCCAAAAATCCATCGTTTAGGCCCTCAAAACGACCCCAAAAATGTGGAACCATTACGAATTAGTAGAAACGGTAGATGGCCACCATTATCCACCTAGATCAATACTCCCACCTTAGGAATAAATGGTCCCCATTGCATCAATTTCCTCCATCAGATGGGGAAACTTATACTATATCTGACTCCCGGTGAGACACTTCCCTGGTGAAGAAGTTTCCCTACTTTGATGACCCAATAGAATTGGATGTTCTATTGGTGGGTTCCCTTCATCTTGTAGTCCATGATCCAATCAATTCTCACTTGTTCAATGCATTGAGGATTGATTTATGTAGGTACCAAGTGTTCAGTCGCGTTCAAAGTGTATAGAAGAGGTGAAAAATATGGTTGAAGCAATTCCACATTAAATAACGTATGCAAGCCAATAAAAGGGGGAATAATTAATTCAAAATAATTCTCACCCAAAACCTTGGTGATGGTGTAAGGCCCATATCGGAGTGGGAAGGGCTTCCAATGGGGTTCTGTGAGGTTCTCTTTTTACAAATGAAACCATACCTTATCTCCCACCTAAAACTTGTGTGGTACCCAATGTTGATCATGGCACTACTTGTACTTGGCGTTAGATTTCTGCAAAATGTCGTGAACTTGTTATTGAATGTGATAGATTCTCTCAACAAATTTGGATGCGTGATCAGCCTCGTTCTGAGCATGGGAGGACTCTTCATGTGCAGTTGTAATGGGAAGAGCTATGTCAATGGGGGCCAATGGTTGGAACCCCAAGCACACCTGAAAATGGTTGTGGCCAATAGAGCTATGGAGGGCTCTCTTGTAGCTATTTTAAACATAAGGAAGGATCTCATCCCATGTGTGTGGATGTTTGGAATTGTACATCCTCAATATATGGACAATCATCTTGTTGACTACCTTTGTTTTTCCATCAGTCTGTGAGTGGAAGGTAGTCTATTTCATCATCTTGGAGTCCATTATCGACCATGGGATGGATAAAAAAGTACTCGAGAACCTATTGTCTCGATCTAAAATAATGGTCTGTGGGAGGCCAAAATGAACCCAAACACGTTCAAAGAAGATCTTAGTAGTGGCCTCAACTATGATTCTCTTCTTACAATGTGCCAAAAATTCCATCTTAGAGAATCAATCAATGATCACAAAGACATAGTCATTCCCATGCTTGGTTGAAGGTAGACTAGACATGTAATCCATGGAGACAGATTCCCAAATCCTATCGAGAGTAGGAAAAGGGATGTATATCCCTGGTTTCTTGATGATGGGTTTGGAAATGGTGCATGCAATGTAGGATCTAATGTACTTGAAAAAATATTGGTAAAGCTTCAGCCAATAAAAATGCTTTTGTAGTACTACCACTATTTTGTCCACACCAAAGTGTCATGTCGCCTGACTATAATGAGCTTCCAAAATAATCATTGCATGCTCGCTTGAAGGAACATAGAGATGGCTCAAATGGCATAGCATTCCATCCTGGAGATGAAAGTTTGGAACTAGTTTTCATGTGTTCAATGTCTAATAGGGAGCAACAAAGTTAGAGTCATTATGGTATAATTGTGGCCACCTAGATGTCTCATTCCCACAGGAGTTAAGAATTATGGTTAGCGCCACAACCGAGGGTCGACTGAGGAAGTTTGTGACATGGTTGGTGCTTCCCTTCTTATACTTTATTTTCAAGTGGAATTGTTGCAGGTAAAGTGGCAATCATTCTCTAATTTTCCCCATGTCTGCATAATCAGCGTGGATGATTGTTTCCTTCCCTAGAATGTAATGATTCCACTATTGACTTGCCTACACAGTGGAGTACATATATTTTTCGTAGGTGGGGTATATGAAAACATCATCAAATAATTTTTCATTGTGATAAGCCATCGGATGCCCATGTTGATTGAGGGATGCACCGATAGCATAATATGAAGCATATGTCTCAATCTCAGATGGTTTTTGAAAGTTTGGCAGAATAAGGTCTGGTGTTGAGTAGAGGTGGAATTTCAAATCCTTGAATGCCTTTTATTAGGACGTGACCCAAAATAACTTGTCCTTCACTCCACCCTTTGTCACCTGGCTTAGCGCGCAAGTGATATGAGAGAACCCCAATACAAAATTTCGGTAAAATTTGGTGAGGCCCAAGAAGTTGCAGATCTTGGTTAGTGTCTTTGAGTCCAGCCAATCATGGATGTCTTAGATCTTGGCTCGATCCACATGCACACCCTACTTAGCCACGATGTATCCAAAATATTGGATTCTCTACATACCAAAGAAACACTTCTCCAAATTGGCATATAACTTGTGTTGTCGCAGGTTTCCCAAGACCTTTCGAATGTGCTTCAAATGTTCCTCCCATGTTTGTGAACAGTCGCAATATATTATCCATCAACTACATGAATGTGGCTAGGGAATTAGTCAAAACGATATTCATTACCAACCATTTGAAGAGACCTTCTTTAGAGTTGAAGGTTGTCTTCCATACATCATTTTTGTCAATTGACACATGGTGGTAGCCTGACTTTAGATCAATCTTAATGAAAAATTTGGCTCCCTTTACCTGATCGAGAAGATCATCAATTAAGGGTGTAGGGTATCGATTTTTTACTGTGATCTTGTTCAGGGATCTGTAATCAATACAAAGTCACCATGTCCCATCCTTCCTGAATAATTGGTATCTCGCAAGATGAGGAACTTGGCCTAATGTGGTACTTCATAATTAGTTCTTGGATTTGGCATTTGATTTATTCATTCTTCACAAAAAAATTCCTGTATACAGAAACATTAGGCAGAGGAGCACCAGGTTTCAAATCAATTGAGTGCTTTACCTGACAGTGAAAAGGTACCCTAGTAGGCAAAGAAAATATGTCTTTCTTCTCTTCTACTATCTTGTCCACCTATTATTGTTATGTAAAGAGACTTCATACAGAGGTTTTGGTGGCTGCAGTGACCTTTCATTCAACTTTTGACTGGACCATAAAGAGGAAAAATATCTCAGTATAAGAGACCACCTTTCAACATTGTTTCATAGATATGAAAGGGGTTGTGGTAGTTGGTACTACCTCCAGTACCCTATAGAGTTGACCTCCAAAAGTAATAATAACACTATGGGGTGTAGATTCATAAAAAACATGACGCTTCCACATATATGGTTGTACTAAAAGAACATCAAAAACTTCAAGGGGGGAAACATCACACAATACCTTTTCTTTGGAGCATTTGATGTTGTAGTGTAGGCGACAATGCTAATTGATGCGAATGTCTCATCCCTGGCTGAGCCAACTGATGGTTTATGTCTGAGGATGTGACATCATTGTTATGTTCAACCTATTGATGACCCTACAAATATTAGGTTCTTCTAGCTATTTTTATCAACAATGAAAAGTAAAGGGGTCCCCTTAACCCACATCTATGAGTGGAAGAGGTGCTCCCCTTCTTTAGGATCCTTTGGTTCCTCTGGATGGAATTTTTTCGTAGCGACGATGCCACTGGGTTTTGTGGCAATGATTTGTTTTCCCTTATTTGGTTTCAAATCATAGTTTGAGTCAGCATCTGACTCTGAGGCTTTTTTGTCAGCCAAAAATGATTGTTTGGAGTGGAATTCATTAATTTTGTGCCAATGGATTTTTGGGCCCTTTGTTTTGAAGAGAACCTAATTTTTGGGGAAATCCAAAGTTTTGTGGGAAAGCGCAACAGTCCAATGAAAGATTAGAAGTGGTGGATAATAGTTAGGAGAAGTGGAAAATCTAACTGCAAGAGCATGAGTAGGGAAAAAAGACTATGCCCCAGTTGGATGAGAAAGTGGAAAGAGCCAGAAGTTTCGAGCGCATGAAAATCAACATTCCATGGAATCAAGAAAAGATAATAGTGGAATCAAGAATTCAAGAAGCACCCAAGGGAAAAATATAAATATGGGATCAAGCTATCACCATTGTTATTATTGTGTCTGGTGGGATAAACTATTGTAATGGGTTTTTTGAGAATAATTGTCCTTTCACAGTAATGATAGAGTCTATAAAGGGTATTGAAACATGGAGAGTGATATATAAGCTATGATATAAGGATATACACATGGGATCTTGAATTCTGAGATACTAATAATATAAGATATCATTTGGGCCCCAAAATTTTGGTTATGATGTGTATTAATCTGTAGTTTATTCATTGTGCAATTACTTTTGTACTGTGTATTTGGTATTTTACCATTAATTCGGATGTATGGACTTGTATGTATGTTGTGCAAACTGGTTAATCTGATGTTTATGTTGTTTTATACTCTTGGTGATACAATTATTTTTATGTTAAAGCATAAATCTTGATTATTTTGCGCTAGTATTGATGACACATCCTCTTTGATTCACTTCACCTCACACAAGTCTCAATTATGCTTCAGGTGAGACCTTCTTCCCTTGCAGAAGGTTGAATATTCCATCGTTGCTAGACTACAACAATATCATTGTTGGTAACCTCTCAGAACTCTAATATCCAATTTTGCACCAACAAATGGTTCCATTGCTAGGACATGTCTTTAAAGTGATTTTTTAGAAGATGCAACATCACCTCTTTAAGTCTAACATTAAGAATTGGTGGAAAAGAAGGTGTGATGAGTTTATTCTGGAAGAAGCTAAGTTACGACACAAAATTTTGAGGGTTGTGAAGAACATTATCTTTTACTTAGAACCTGCGAGTGATCAATATGAGATCTTCTGGATTTGATTCCCGGAAGAGGTATTTCAGTGGCTCGACCAGCTGCAAGAAGCATAAGAATTCAAAGATAGAATCAAGAGAAGTTATAATTGGATTGTTCTGCACTTAGTATCTCTTCACCAGCTAGATCATTTGATTCCTAGAGCTATGTATTTTTGGTTACAGACCACCTTGGAAGGATATATTATTGAATTTTCCACAAAAAAACACTAGTGTTTTTCAAGAGAAAAAGTTGTATTCAAAGAAGGAGCATGAGGATGACTGTTGTGGGAAATCCCCCTTTGGATTAAAATTTTTCTTCCAGAAGAGGGGATGTTACCTTTTCTAGTTGAGATAGAAGCATAAACCCTTGCACATGAGTGGTGGGTTATTCAAGGTAGGGTTCATGGGATAGGTTCTGAACATTCTTGAAGTATAGGGGGTCGTTGAGAAAAGAGTTCCAGATATGATCGAGCTTAGAGAATGGATACTATGATCAAAAAGAGGTGGTGAAAACATATGAGAAAGTTGATGAAGAGGCTTGATCAGTCACAGAGTCATGGCCACTCCCCTAGGCATTGTTCAATCCTACAAAAGTATTCCCCTATTCTGAATATGTTATACTACGATTTTTTTGGGTCATCTACTCACACTACCAAGCAGTGTCGTGCTCTAGATGATCTTGTGGAAATATTGGATCGATCTTCATTTAGGGTTCACAAATATCCTCAAGTATTTGGAGGAGGTGGAAGAGGCAGGGGAGGATTTCTAGGTGGATGGACTGGAGGAATATGACCATTTCATTGTTACAATTGTGATGAACAAGGGAACCTCGTGAGATATTTTCCTCTTATAAGAATACCTTGGTGTGCAGACTACAGAAACAACATCATGCAACCAAGGATTTGTTGGAAGATTGGTTGTTGTCATTGATGTCAACCCTAGTCATTAGTTTTGGACCCCAGAATTGATGAAGGTATTTGGACATGAAGGACAGTGCACATGCAGATACAACACCCATGGATGGATAGTATACATCATGGTGTTTCTGGTGGTAGGTGGCATGTCATGTGGATCCTCATGGTTGAGGAGAAATGAATTTTTGAAGATGACAAAGTTGAATAAGGAAGTACAGGTCGGCCCTGAAGATAAGTAAAGAAAATAATTACAAAATAAGAAAGTGTCAGGTCGGCCCTAATGTTAAAAGGAAGTGACATAAAGGGTATAAATACATATCATTATACATTCATTTTACACACACAACTTTTTTAATGAACAAGGATATATAAGTCGAATTTCAGAGGAAATTTGAAGTAAAGAAGGTCGAATTTCAAGGGAGGATGACGTCTCTTGGTGATGTGTTCTAAGGTATGTTATTTACAGGTCATCTTACCATTTTCTCTATGAATTTTTTTTATAGAAAGATTCAGGTGGTGATCTAAAAATGAAGAAGACTTGTATTCTTGAAATTATTTGCAAGATTTAATTCATGTGTTAAAATGCAAATGGATCAATTTGCAACACAACTTTTATAGAAATTACTCATTCAAGATTCATATAAACAACAACAATAAATAGTGAACAGAAAACACATAACACGGCAAATGATAAAGGAGTTCACCCCTCTCTTGGGATACATCTCCTGGTCCAGCTTCTAATGGATATTTTGTATTATTTTCTCAAAGTTCTCAAAAATGTGCTTTACAATGCTCAAAATTCCAAATAGATGGCTCCAATGGATTTGGAACGTCCAAAAACCCCTAGCTGGGCTTTTTCGGCACCTCGTTTGGCCAAAAATTGAACAAGATAGGCTTCCTAGAAGTTCCCCTTCAAACTTGTTGTCTCTGGATCACCAAAATGCACCCTTGTTACCTCAACCTAGCCCCCACACACATTTATGTGGAAAAACCCAGCACCGGGCACAACCACACAACTGGTGTGAACTATAGGACAGTTACGCACCGACCCCTAACCATCTAAGACCGAGGGCATACGAACTGTCATACGACCGCGCACTAATATATAAAGGGCCAAAGTTTAAAACGGTTAGAAAATGCACACCCGTGGTCACATCGTATATCCATACGACCAGGGATCATATGAAAAGGATATATAATAAATGGTCAGAGGGCACGCATATGGTAACTGTGGTTACATTGTATACACACAGGACCAGGGGCCAGGGCTAAGCCCTGGCCCGATCCGCGCCCCAACATATAATATATTTCAATTTAAATATAATGTTTTCCATATATATAAAAAGGCACATATGGTGGTGCACCAGTTGGGTGGCCCTTCCCAAGTCTCTTCCCCTGCCCGGAGGTCGCAGGGTCGAGTCCTAGCAATTGCACAAATTTTAAACCAATATATAGGTGACACGTGGCAGCCATTGATTGGGCCACGTGTCGCCATCCCATTCGCTACAAATAATCCATGTCATATGCCAACTATCCACACAACTACTTGCCACGTGTCATACGGTCTGCCACATGAGCATCCGTACAGACTATATAGTCAGCATCCCTTTTTTTTGCCTGTTTGTTGTTTTGAACAGAATGTGATATCTCTCTCTCCCGATGTCTGTTTTAACCCAAATGAGTTGTGTTGGGTTCATTATGATGAGGCCTACGATCTCGTTTGATTTGAAGTGATTCCGAGCACTTTGAATTTTGAGCAAAATTTGATCCCCTAGATCACACCTCCCCATTGGGAAGCTTTTGGACCTCCAAAAGACTATTTTCAGTCTATTTTAAGATGAGGGTATAGTTCCCTCACCTTTTCAACCTCAATCCACTTAGATTTTCTTGGATTTGTACCTTTAAGACTAACTCGAAGATACTCCACATTTCCTCGTTTTGAAGTTCTCATTCTCCTGTCAAGGATTGTGTCTTCATGTAGTTCTGTAAGATATTCTGGGGATAAATCATCTATAGAAGGAATTTGAACATGCTCTCTATGATCATCAATCAAAGGAGGCTCAAACGATTTCAAATTCTCAACATTAACAACTGCATACATTTGCATATAAGGAGGCAAATCTAAACGGAAGGCATTGTTACCAATCTTGTCAATAATCTTGAAAGGACCATATCGAATTGGTTTCAGTTTTTTACCTTCTCCTTTAAGACTCTCCTTACTAATGTAAAGCTAAAATTCATCTCCAACTTGGAAATTGTGATCAACACAATGCTTTGCATGTCTTGTCTTGTACTTGGCTTGACTCTTTTCCAACTGCTCTTGTACCATTTGATGTATCGACTGAATTTGTTCAATGAACTTTTCTTCCCTATCAATGTCATATTGACCATCAATAGCAATATTCTTCCCAAAGATAAAATCTAAAGGAGATTTGGGAAAATAGCCAAAACATGCTTCAAATGGTGACGTTTGAGTTGAAGAGTGCTTAGCTCAATTGTAAGCATGTTGAATGTACTGTAAATGCTCATCCCAAAGTTTAGGATGCTTGCTGCAATAACCATGAAGAAGATGTATCATTGTTCTATTTACCACTTATGTCTGACCATCGGTTTGCGGATGAAAAGTTGTGCTTTTTTCAGTTTGGTGTCCATGAGTGCCCATAAACTCCACCAAAAACATCCAATAAATCGAGAATCCCGATCAGAAATAATGGATTTAGGCAATCCAAAATGCACCCAAACATTTTGAAAGAACATTTGTGTCATTTGCTCAGCTGTAACCTGCTTCTTACAAGGCATCAAAAGACACATTTTGCTAAATCAATCAACCACAACATAAAGATAATCATGATTTCATTTAGACATAGGTAGACCTCCTACAAAGTCCATAGAAATACTTTCCCAAGGACGAGAAGGAACCAGAAGTGGAGTATACAAACCCAACTTTC
>SNQJ01S0035798.1:23343-35941 GCA_010110895.2 Picea sitchensis | reverse complement strand
CTATCTTCTTCAATTTTTGGCCAAACGAGGTGCCGAAAAATCCCAGCTAGGGGTTTTTGGACGTTCTGAAGCCATTGGAGCCATCTATTTGGAATTTTGAGCATTGTAAAGTACATTTTTGAGAACTTTGAGAAAATAATACAAAAGATCCATTAGAAGCTGGACCAGGAGATGTAGCCCAAGAGAGGGGTGAACTCCTTTATCATTTGCTGTGTTATGTGTTTTCTGTTCACTATTTATTGCTGCTGTTTATATGCATATTGAATGAGTAATTTCTATAAAAAATTTGTTGCAAATTGATCCATTTGCATTTTAACACATGAATTAAATCTTGCAAATAATTTCAAGAATACAAGTCTTCTTCATTTTTAGATCACCATCTGAATCTTTCTATAAAAAAAAGTCATAGAGAAAATGGTAAGATGACCTATAAATAACATACCTTAGAACAGATCACCAAGAGACGTCATCCTCCCTTGAAATTCGACCTTCTTTACTTCAAATTTCCTCTGAAATTCAACTTATATATCCTTGTTCATTAAAAAAGTTGTGTGTATAAAATGAATGTATAATGATATGTATTTATACCCTTTATGTCACTTCCTTTTAAAATTAGGGCCGACCTGACACTTTCTTATTTTGTAATTATTTTCTTTACTTATCTTCAGGGCCGACCTGTACTTCCTTATTCAACTTTTTCATCTTCAAAAATTCATTTCTCCTCAACCATGAGGATCCACATGACATGCCACCTACCACCAGAAACACCATGATGTATACTATCCATCCATGGGTTTTGTATCTACATGTGCACTGTCCTTCATGTCCAAATACCTTCATCAATTTTGGGGTCCAAAACTAATGACTAGGGTTGACATCAATGACAACAACCAATCTTCCAACAAATCCTTGGTTGCATGATGTTGTTTCTGTAGTCTGCACACCAAGGTCTTCTTATAAGAGGACAATATCTCACGAGGTTCCCTTGTTCATCACAATTGTAACAATGAAATGGTCATATTCCTCCAGTCCATCCACCTAGAAATCCTCCCCTGCCTCTGCCACCTCCTCCAAATACTTGAGGAGATTTGTCAACCCTAAATGAAGATTGATCCAATATTTCCACAAGATCATCTAGAGCATGACACTACTTGGTAGTGTGAGTAGATGACCCAAAAAATTCGTAGTATAACATATTCAGAATAGGGGAATACTTTTGTAGGATTGAACAATGCCTAGGGGAGTGGCCATGATTCTGTGACTGATCAGGCCTCTTGATCAACTTTCTCATATGTTTTCACCACCTCTTTTCGATCATAGTATCCATTCTCTAACCTCGATCATATCTGGAACTCTTTTCTCAACGACCCCCTATACTTCAATAATGTTCAGAAATTATCCCATGAACCCTACCTTGAATAACCCACCACTCATGTGCAAGGGTTTACGCTTCTATCTCAACTAGAAGAGGTAACATCCCCTCTTCTGGAAGAAAAATTTTAATCCAAAGGGGGATTTCCCACAACAGTCATCCTCATGCTCCTTCTTTGAATACAACTTTTTCTCTTGAAAAATACTAGTGGTTTTTTGTGGAAAATTCAATAATATATCCTTCCAAGGTGGTCTGTAACCAAAAATACATAGCTCTAGGAATCAAATGATCTAGCTGGTGAAGAGATACTAAGTGCACAACAATCCAATTATAGATTCTCTTGATTCTATCTTTGAATTCTTATGCTTCTTGCAACTGGTTGAGCCACTGAAATACCTCTTCCGGGAATCAAATCCAGAAGATCTCATATTGATCACTCGCAGGTTCTAAGTAAAAGACAATGTTCTTCACAACCCTCAAAATGTTTTGTCGTAACTTAGCTTCTTCCAGAATAAACTCATCACACCTTCTTTTCCACCAATTCTTAATGTTAGACTTAAAGAGGTGATGTTGCATCTTCTAAAATATCACTTTAAAGACATGTCCTAGCAATGGAACCATTTGTTGGTGAAAAATTGGATATTGGGGTTCTCAGAGGTTACCAACAATGATATTGTTGTAGTCTAGCAACGATGGAATATTCAACCTTCTGCAAGGGAAGAAGGTCTCACTCGAAGCATAATTGAGACTTGTGTGAGGTGAAGTGAATCAAAGAGGATGTGTCATCAATATTAGCGCAACATAATCAAGATTCATGCTTTAACATATAAATAATTGTATCACCAAGAGTATAAAACAACATAAACATCAGATTAACAAGTTTGCACAACATACATACAAGTCCATACATCCGAATTAATGGTAAAATACCAAATACAAAGTACAAAAGTAATTGTGCAATGAATAAACTACAGAGTAATACACATCATAACCAAAATTTTGGGGCCCAAATGATCTCTTATATTATTAGTTTCTCAGAATTCAAGATCCCATGTGTATATCCTTATATCATAGCTTATATATCACTCTCCATGTTCCAATACCCTTTACAGACTCTATCATTACTGTGAAAGGACAATTATTCTCAAAAAACCCATTACAATAGTTTGTCCCACCAGACACAATAATAACAATGGTGATAGCTTGATCCCATATTTATATTTTTCCCTTGGGCGCTTCTTGAATTCTTGATTCCACTATTATCTTTTCTTGATTCCATGGAATGTTGATTTTCATGCGCTCAAAACTTCTGGCTCTTTCCACTTTCTCATCCAACTGGGGCATAGTCTTTTTTCCCTACTCATGCTCTTGTAGCTAGATTCTCCACTTCTCCTAACTATTCTCCACCACTTCTAATCTTTCATTGGACTGTTGCACTTTCCCACAAAACTTTGGATTTTCCCAAAAATCAGGTTCTCTTCAAAACAAAGGGCCCAAAAATCCATTGGCACAAAATTAATGAATTCCACTCCAAACAATCATTTTTGGCTGACAAAAAAGCCTTAGAGTCAGATGCTGACTCAAACTATGATTTGAAACCAAATAAGGGAAAACAAATCATTGCCACAAAATCCAGTGTCATAGTCGCTAAGAAAAAATTCCATCCAGAGGAACCAAAGGATCCTAAAGAAGGGGAGCACCTCTTCCACTCATAGATGTGGGTTAAGGGGACCCCCTTACTTTTCATTGTTGATAAAAATAGCTAGAAGAACCTAATCTTCGTAGGGTCATCAATAGGTTGAACATAACAATGATGTCACATCCTCAGCCATAAACCATCGGTTGGCTCAGCCAGGGATGAGACATTCGCATCAATTAGCATTGTCGCCTACACTACAACATCAAATGCTCCAAAGAAAAGGTATTGTGTGATGCTTCCCCCCTTGAAGTTTTTTATGTTCTTTTAGTACAACCATATATGTGGAAGCGTCATGTTTTTTATGAATCTAGACCCCATAGTGTTATTATTACTTTTGGAGGTCAACTCTATAGGGTACTAGAGGCAGTACCAACTACCACAACCCCTTTCATATCTATGAAACAATGTTGAAAGGTGGTCTCTTATACTGAGATATTTTTCCTCTTTATGGTCCAGTCGAAAGTTGAATGAAAGGTCACTGCAGCCACAAAAACCTCTGTATGAAGTCTCTTTACATAACAATAATAGGTGGACAAGATAGTAGAAGAGCACAAAGACATATTTTCTTCGCCTACTAGGGTACCTTTTCACTGTCATGTAAAGCACTCAATTGATTTGAAACCTGGTGCTCCTCTGCCTAACGGTTATGTATACAGGCATTTTTTTGTGAAGAATGAATAAATCAAATGCCAAATCCAAGAACTAATTATGAAGGACCACATCAGGCCAAGTTCCTCATCTTGCGAGATACCAATTATTCAGGAAGGATGGGACATGGTGACTTTGTATTGATTACAGATCCCTGAACAAGATCACAGTAAAAAATCGATACCCTACACCCTTAATTGATGATCTTCTCGATCAGGTCAAGGGAGCCAAATTTTTCATTAAGATTGATCTAAAGTCAGGCTACCACCAGGTGTCAATTGACAAAAATGATGTACGGAAGACAACCTTCAACTCTAAAGAAGGTCTCTTCGAATGGTTGGTAATGAATTTCGTTTTGACTAATTCCCTAACCACATTCATGTAGTTGATAGATAATATATTGCGACTATTCACAAACATGGGAGGAACATTTGAAGCACATTCAAAAGGTCTTGGGAAACCTTCGACAACACAAGTTATATTCCAATTTGGAGAAGTGTTTCTTTGGTATGTAGAGAATCCAATATTTTGGATACATCGTGGCTGAGCAGGGTGTGCATGTGGATTGAGCCAAGATCTAAGACATCCATGATTGGCTGGACCCAAAGACACTAACCAAGATCTGCAACTTCTTGGGCCTCACCAAATTTTACCGCAATTTTGTATTGGGGTTCTCTCATATCACTTGCGCCCTAAGCCAGGTGACAAAGGGTGGAGTGAAGGACAAGTTATTTTGGTTCACGTCCTAATAAAAGGCATTCGAGGATTTGAAATTCCACCTCTACTCAACACCATACCTTATTCTGCCAAACTTGCAAAAACCATTTGAGATTGAGACATATGCTTCATATTATTCTATCGGTGCATCCCTCAATCAACATGGGAATCCGGTGGCCTATCAAAATGAAAAATTATTTGATGATGTTTTTAGATACCCCACCTACGAAAAAGATATGTACTCCATTGTGCAGGCAAGTCAATAGTGGAATCATTACATTCTAGGGAAGGAAACAATCATCCACACTGATTATGAAAACATGGGGAAAATTAGAGAATGACTGCCACTTTACCCACAACAATTCCACTTGAAAATAAAGTATAAGAAGGGAAGCACCAACCATGTCACAAACTTCTTCAGTCGACCCTCGGTTGTGGCGCTAACCATAATTCTTAACTCCTGTGGGAATGAGACATCTAGGCGGCCACAATTATACCATAATGACTCTAACTTTGTTGCTCCCTATTAGACATTGAACACATGAAAACTAGTTCCAAACTTTCATCTCCAGGATGGAATGCTATGCCATTTGAGCCATCTCTATGTTCCTTCAAGCGAGCATGCAGAGATTATTTTGGAAGCTCATTATAGTCAGGCGACATGACACTTTGGTGTGGACAAAATAGTGGTAGTACTACAAAAGCATTTTTATTGGCTGAAGCTTTACCAATATTTTTGCAAGTACATTAGATCCTACATTGCATGCACCATTGCCAAACCCGTCATCAAGAAACCAGGGATATACACCCCTTTTCCTACTCTTGATAGGATTTGGGAATCTGTCTCCATGGATTACATGTCTAGTCTACCTTCAACCAAGCATGGGAATGACTATGTCTTTGTGATCATTGATTGATTCTCTAAGATGGAAGTTTTGGCACATTGTAAGAAGAGCATCATAGTTGAGGACACTACTAAGCTCTTCTTTGAACGTGTTTGGGTTCATTTTGGCATCCCACGGACCATTATTTTAGATCGAGACAATAGGTTCTCGAGAACTTTTTTATCCATCCCATGGTCGATAATGGAATCCAAGATGATGAAATAGACTACCTTCCACTCACAGACTAATGGAAAAACAAAGGTAGTCAACAAGATGATAGTCCATATATTGAGGATGTACAATTCCAAACATCCACACACATGGGATGAGATCCTTCCTTATGTTTAAAATAGCTACAAGAGAGCCCTCCATAGCTCTATTGGCCACAACCATTTTCAGGTGTGCTTGGGGTTCCAACCATTGGCCCCCATTGACATAGCTCTTCCCATTAAAAATTCACATGAAGAGTCCTCCCATGCTCAGAACGAGGCTGATCACGCATCCAAATTTGTTGAGAGAATCTATCACATTCAATAACAAGTTCATGACATTTTGTAGAAATCTAACGCCAAGTACAAGTAGTGCCATGATCAACATTGGGTACCACACAAGTTTTAGGTGGGAGATAAGGTATGGTTTCATTTGTAAAAAGAGAACCTCACAGGACCCCGTTGGAAGCCCTTCCCACTCCGATATGGGCCTTACACCATCACCAAGGTTTTGGGTGAGAATTATTTTGAATTAATTATTCCCCCTTTTATTGGCTTGCATACATTATTTAATGTGGAACTGCTTCAACCATATTTTTCACCTCTTCTATACACTTTGAACGCGACTGAACACTTGGTCCCTACATAAATCAATCCTCAATGCATTGAACAAGCGATAATTGATTGGATCATGGACTACAAGATGAAGGGAACCCACCAATAGAACATCCAATTCTATTGGGTCATCAAAGTAGGGAAACTTCTTCACCAGGGAAGTGTCTCACCAGGAGTCAGATATAGTATAAGTTTCCCCATCTGATGGAGGAAATTGATGCAATGGGGACCATTTATTCCTAAGGTGGGAGTATTGATCCAGGTGGATAATGGTGGTCATCTACCTTTTCTACTAATTCGTAATGGTTCCACATTTTTGGGGTTATTTTGAGGGCCTAAACGATGGATTTTTGGCTCAAAATCACCTAGAACGTGGATAAAGTCAAATGATAGGCTGAAAAAAATGTCTACTCCTCATCTCGACATTTTTGATGGGGTACCGAGCACCACAAATGGAGATCGTATGAAAAATTTGCGCCCCCGAGATGTTGGCGTATCAACTAACCACATCAAAGCCCACAAACCTTTTGGCGTTTCATCTTCTGGGGTTAGGGTTTTATATTTTTATGGTTTTCTCAGTGAATCTTTATGTTAAAAGAATTTTTTGGCCTCTTTCTAATCAACTTATTGTGAATGGGCATAACCATCACATCTTTATCTTCAAAGATAAGCTACCACCATTCTAGCTAGTTTGTGTGCTTTGCATTTTGCATTCTTTTGTATTTCAGAGAGTGATTAATAGAATCTAAGTTTAAATATATTACTGTGTTTCTTGCAATATCTCTATGTGTTTCCTTTTTTATATCTTTTCCTTCATGTCGTTATCAATATAATTTGGATCATTAAGTCAACAACAAATGACTAACTATCTTGGAGAATGTGAGATGGAAGGAATCAATTTAGTTGTTGATTATTAAATGTGTAGGTATATACTCGATAACATTTTTCTAGTTTCATTGTTCACCTCCAACTGCAACAAATATTTCACATGGTTGAGATAACTATTTGTGAATTCAAAAGGATACCATTCAACACCCAATTACATAGCATCATCCCACACACAAGTCAGTAGAACAAGATCTATGGCATCATAATGCAATTTGATCTATATCAATAAGTATGTAGTGATCAGTAGCAAGGTATTGTAGTGATTCATAACATGATTCAGTAGTGACCCATAGCATGGTCCTATAGTGATCTATATCATGGGCCTGTAGTAATCTATATCATGGGCATATAGTATGTTCTATAACAATAATACTATTTTGAAACAAATATCTATAGCAACTCCAACTTGATTGGTTATTGAACATAAATAAATACAGAGTGATCAATCCTTAATCTACAATTTAATTAGAAATCAAAGGAAACTTTCAATATTGATGACCACATTTACCTTGAACCTTAAATCGATGAATTAGGTGAATTGGGCATAAAAAACTATATAAAGAAAAAGGAAAGGGTGGATGTGTAAGAAAAATGATTTTGTTCTAGAGATAAAGTGATCTAATAATTCACATTCTTCTTAATACTTGTTAATAATGCCACTTAATCCATGGCTTAACACCCAATCGATCCATGATCTCTATTAAAGAGCATGGAGGGTCATTTTCTAATGATCAATTGTGAATGATTCCTATGCAATTTTTTTTTTTTTCCATTAATATATTGTCTCAAGTGGTCGCATTGGTTGGGTTGTGTATTGTTTCCCTTGTGAGGGTCTTAACTACATATACACTAGTGTACTAATATTTGATATTTTTGTGTGAAAATTTGTCATAAGGGTTAGCACTATGTGGATATGCCATGTTTTGATCCTAGGACCCGTGACACTACATATAACAAAGGAATTATGGATTCTATTGTTTTTGAGCATTTATGGGGTAAGTGAAATTATCTAGTTAAAAAACAACAACATTTCTAGTTGGAAACCCTTTTCATTTCAATATAATTTTTTTATGTTTTCCCAAAATATGATCATTTATATTAGATCTAAAGGTATACAATTTTATTTTTTAGGTTTTTAAACCTATTTTATATTATTTAATCTATCATTTCAATTTTTCTATCTATATTTCCACTTTGCTTCCTTTTCAATCTGTGTATGTTCTTTGCCCTATCCCTTGTGCAATCTTGGAAAATAAAAAAACGGATATGAAAGGTTTATGGCCTACATATGATCTTTTACCTATGCCTTGTGAAATCTTGGTAAATTAGAAATAGAGGGAAAAGTTACATTTTTTGGGTAGACTTATCAAAACCTAACCTCGAGCATATAAATTTTTGAAATTTTATTCTAATATTTTTTTATTTTTTTGTTTGGTAGTGTATGAAGTTGTTTCTAAGCCAAAACAACGGTTTCAGGGATAAGAATGCATTTCAAGGAGGCCAAGCTTGGTCAAGGAAAAAAAACGCTTTCTCATTTCTAACATTTTTCATATATATTGTAATAGTTCACATGGTTGAAAGCTATTTTATTGAAATAGAAGTCTTGATTTCAAGTATTTATTTTTATTAATTTAATTTTTGAAAAAGAGTATGTAACTTTAAGTTATAAAATAACTTTATTGTAAATTGCATCTCACTTAAATTATAAAAGTTAATTACTCATAAAATAATTTTATTGTTTTTTTTAAGTTACTTTTTGCATGTAACCTTAAGGTATAAAGTAAATTTATTGCAAAAGTGATTCTCACTTACTTTATAGAAGTGAGTAACTTATTATACCTGCCAATAGGCTGGTATATAGTGATGAGTTGGTCATTGACTATATATTAATTCACCAATTGACCAAAAATTAATATGACTTTCTAATGTAACACTTTAGCAATAGATTTTTTTTATTTATTTCATTTATTTAAAAAAAAAATTGTCAAGATATCATTGGCTATTCAAACCTACCTCTTATTGCCGAGTTAACGATGGTTCATGAATGCGGACATAAATTAATATGACCTTCTAATGTAACACTTTAGCAATATAATTTTTTTATTTATTTCATTTATTAAAAAAAATATTTGTCAAGATCTCATTGGCTATTCAAACCTACCTCTTATTGTTGAGTTAACGATGGTTCATGAATGCAGACATACGACATACGATGTCACTGCAGTCGATGCAGTGCAGATCGAGCCCTTCTCAGTGTCCTCCTGCTGTCATTTGGCAGTCGATGGCTGTCACTGCAGTCGACTCATATTGAAAGATAACTTGCAGGTGGAGAAGATAGAAGCCGAGGAAACCTTGTGAAGGTTTGTGTGCAGTGGTATTATCGGCTGGAGGAGTCTATAGGAAGTCGCCACCAATTCCACGGTGAAACCCTTTACCCTATTTTTATGGTCATTGTCGCTCTTCTTTACTGGACTCTCAGATTACTCAGCTTTGCAGTGCACATAAGAAAAGTCTGTGTGTTGACGACACTGTTTTTTGCGTCAAAAACGACTCTGGTTTCTTATTTTTTCCGGTAAGGAGATTTGGGTTTCCGGTGCTGGACTTGCAGCAGCGACTTTGATTGCCAGTTGTCCCGGCTACATTTCTCGGTCCATTGCTAGATCATACGATAAGGAAGCGGTGGCGATCTTTGCCCTGCTTTTAACTTTCTACATGTTTGTTAACACTGGATCCCTGGCCTGGTCGGTCGCCTCAGCTTTCGCTTACTTTTACATGGTGTCTGCGTGGGGAGGTTATATATTTATCATCAATTTAAGTCCTATCTATGTCGTGGTGCTTCTGGTAACTGAGAGATATTCATTGTGATTGTACATCGCATACAATTGTAGGTACATCCTGGGAATGCTCCTTGCAATGCAGATCCGATTTGTAGGCTTTCAGTGTGTGCTGTCTGGAGAGCATATGGCTTCTATAGGGGTCTTCTTCTTGTTGTAGGTGAGTCCAATCAATTGAAACATTTAAGGAACCATATTTTGGAAGTGTTGAAACCTTTGGCAAATTTTTATAATACTCAGGAATGTCAACTATACAGAATTTTAAGTATTTTATACAACATCGATACAATTGAGGGAAAATGCAGTGTGCATACTTTCAATAACTACACCAGACTGGACAACTTTTGATGCTGTAAACATAAGACATAAACTTGTCTGTTTTATGGCTTTTGACGCTGTAAATAGAAGACATGTTTTAAGAGACGTTCGGGGTACTGCTTTCTTTCGTGTATTAATACTTACAAGTTTGCATGATTTCCTGTAAAGCTTTCTATTTCGAGACTTTTTTCTTTTGGCTTCATTTTTAAGGGTTACATTTTTTGGTTTTGGTTGCTTGGTAAGGTTTGTAATATTTTTAAGATCCACAGACAAAATTTCATTGTATGTGTTGCACTATATAGTTTACTCTAGATCTTTTCTTTCATTGTTACTGTTATTCCTGTTACATAGTTATTTCAGTACTAAAGTTATTTGTGTTCATTTGCATCTCTTATCCATTAGCTTTATTTCGATTTCAAGATGCAGATCTTTGTGAAGACCTCACTGGCAAGACAATCACTCTCGAGGTCGAGAGCTCTGACACCATTGACAATGTAAAGGCAAAACTCTAGGACAAGAAAGGTATCCCCCTGACCAACAACGTCTGATCTTTGCTGGAAAGTAACTCGAAGCTGGCCAAACCCTTGCCGACTACAATATCCAAAAGGAATCCACCCTGCACCTTGTCCTCCATTTGAGAGGTGGCATGCAGCTCTTCGTCAAAACCCTCACCGAAAAGACGACTACTTTGGAAGTTGAGAGCTCGGACACCATAGACAACGTGAAGGCCAAGATCCAGGACAAAGAACGCATACCGCATGACCAACAACATTTGATCTTTGCTGGAAAGTAGTTAGAAGATGGTCGTACCCTTGCTGACTATAATATTCAGAAGAAATCCACCCTGCACCTTGTCCTTCGAGTGAGAGATGGCATGCAGATATTTGTAAAACCCTCACTGGTAAGACGATTACCTTGGAAGTTGAGAGCTCTGACACCATTGACAATGTGACGGCCAAGATCCAGGACAAGGAAGGCATCCCCCTAACCAATGACGTTTGATCTTTGCTGGAAAGAAGTTAGAAGATGGTCGAACCGAAGGGTTCACTCTCGATGGGGTGTCCTTGGAAGTCAACGAGATCTGCTGTGAACTTTTCGCTTTCATTTTCGCCTCCCAGGGTTTCGATCTGCCGACCTTCGAGATGTGTCTTTAACAAAATGCCTTCTGTCTGTATGTTTCTTGCAGGCACTGCAAATGTGAAGTGTTGTACGAACCTGGTGTCTTAATGGCTCAATGTCAAGCATGCAAGGATTGGTAGGTTATGTATCTTCATTGTTTTCTCATTCGATTTTCTGCTGAAATTTTACTTTGACGATAAATGGTTAGTTCACAATACAACTTCATGTTACTTTGCATGAGTTATCATGTCCAACATTGAACCTGGTTGAAAATTGTGGCATTGCGGCCTCCATTATAGAGTAATAGTTGTGGTAACTAAAGTCAACAATAATAGCTTTAAAAGCATAAGGAAGCACTGGAATGTTTGGTTAATGCCGGGAACCCTCAGTTTAAAGAGGTTTCAACCTCAAGATCATGTCTGTAAGTTAATAAGAAACAATGAGAACCATGCTAATCTCAAACAGTACAACGAGACTTACTTTTGGCTCCATACCCAATAGCCCTTCTTGTAAATGCATGCTTTTACATTAATCTGAAGTTGGCAAGTGGTTGATGTTTATTTACTGCATGGATACCCAAGCAAACCCACCTTTTTTTGACGTTCCAGGTTTGTAACATGTATATTCTCTAGGAGAGTTTGAGTTCAACCTAGTAATACCTAATGGTATCACAAATATAAGTTAAATCGTCTTCAGAACTGAAAGAGGTTCTATTTTTCCATTTTTCCTCAAGAGTAAAACCACTTTCATTACATGGATACCTTGCTAACCCATATCCACAATCATCGTATCTTTCATATCTTGCTAACCCATATCCACAATCACTGTATCTTTCATCGATACCACATTGAAGATCTTATTAAGACCTTATTCAAAGGTGGGGTTGTTTTTTTTCTCTTTTGTTTTTATAAATATTTTTTATCCACCTGTCAAAATAAGGTAGTTTTACTACCTAAAGACTTTATTCTATTTTTTATTTACTTGTCAAAATAAGGTAGTTTTACTACCTGAAGACCTTATTCAAAGGTGGTGTTGCATTTTTTCCCCTTTTGTTTCTATAAATACTTTTTATTTACTTGTCAAAATGTGATAGTTTTACTTCTTGGTGCGGCTTAATATTTTCATATCCACATTTATTCAATACAGAATATTAAATAATCTACAAATTTCATATCTTTACAAAAAAATTATTTAAATAACATTTTCATTTTATTTGTAAATGTAATTGTACATACCATTAACAATATATTACTTTCTTGCATTGCTTTCATGTATTCAGACTTCCGCATTGTTTT
>SNQJ01S0035797.1:40324-55093 GCA_010110895.2 Picea sitchensis | reverse complement strand
AAAACAGATCATGATAGTCTTAAATACTTCTTGGAACAAAGACTATCTTCAGAAGAACAACAAAAATGGGTAACCAAGATATTGGGTTATGATTTTGAAATCGTCTATAAAAAAGGGAAGCAAAATGTTGTGGCAGATGCACTTTCAAGGAAGGATGAAGATGTTGAAGCATTTCTCTATGCTATCTCAATTATCCAACCTGATTGGATAATGGAAGCAAGGGATGAATGGAAGAATGACGAAAAAGTGTGGACTCGTATTCAAAGGTTGCAGCAGGATTCCAATACATCAGATACATTTACATGGAAAAATGATTCACTGTGGTACAAAGATCACTTATATTTATGTAAGAAATCCCAACTCAAACAAAAGGTACTATTGGAATTGCACACCTCTCCAGTAGGAGGGCACTCAGGATTTTTAAAAACCTAGCATAGGGTCAAGAAGGATTTTTTTTGGGATGGCCTTAAAAATGATGTTTAAAGGTTTGTGGCAGAATATTTGGTTTGCCAACAAAATAAGGTGGAAACAATTAAAACCCTAGGTCTTTTACAACCGTTAGCCATCCCAAGTCAGTGTTGGGAGGAGGTTTCCATGGATTTCATCACAGGGTTACCAAAGTCTAAAGGAAAGAGTGTCATCATGGTGATTGTTGATAGAATGACCAAGTATGCACACTTTTGTGCACTCTCTCATCCCTTCAAAGCTAGAAGATGTTAGCATTTCTCTATGTTATCCAATTATCCAACCTGATTGGATAACAGCTGTTGGACGAAATGGGAATGACGAAAAAGGTGGACTCGTATTCAAGGTTGCAGTAGATTCCACACATCAGATCATTTACATTGGAAAATGATTCACTGTGGTACAAAGATCACTTATATTTATGTAAGAAATCCCAACTCCAAAAAAAAGGTACTATTGGAAATTGGGTAATAACTCCAGTAGGAGGGCACCTAGGGATTTTTAAAAACCCAGCATAGGGTCAAGAAGGATTTTTTGGGATGGCCTTAAAAATGATGTTTAAAGGTTTGTGGTAGAAGCATTTGGTTTCCACAACAAAATAAGGTGGAAACAATTAAAACCCTAGGTCTTTACAACCGTTAGCCATCCCAAGTCAGTGTTGGGAGGAGGTTTCCATGGATTTACCACAGGGTTACCAAAGTCTAAAGGGAGAGTGTCATCATGGTGATTGTTGATAGAATGACCAAGTATGTACACTTGTGCACTCTCTCATCCCTTCAGCTAGTATAGCTACACCTGCATTCATGGAGATAGTAAAAGCTACATGGCAACCCAAAGATTATTGTAAGTGACAGAGATCCCGATCTCACTGGAAATTTTGGACATAATTATTTTCTCTTGTTTGGGTACTCAATTGGCTCATAGCTCATCCTATCATCATCAATCTGATGGACAAACCGGAAGAAAGGTGAACAAAATGTCTGAAGCAATACATTCGTTGCTTCATCTCTGATAAACAAACACAATGGTTCAAATGGTTACCATTGGCAGAATGGTGGTATAACACTTCATTTCATACTCCAACAAAAAATGACACCATTTAATGGATACCAAATGGATCTATTCCTCACCGGTGAATTGCGGTCGATGGATTCAAGGATCCAATATGATTTTTCCTTCCTCTTCAAGTTCGCAATATATTTTGAATTGGGATCTTGTCACCTATAACCTTATTTAAGCATGAAACATGGAAAACTGTACCTTGAAGATGTGCAACCCACCTAGCTGCCATAGTCCCAATCTTGTGCAACACCTTATATACTATACTACTTTGGTTATAATTTATTATCCCTCTTGGCTTGTTTGAGGGACATCTCGCTTGTATGGTTGTAGTCTTAAAACAATCTAATCCCCACTTCAAAACTTTCACTACTGTTGACCTTGTTGTTTCATACGATTTTTGTGCCATGGTCAAGTTGTCCCTTAATATTTGAGAACTTGTTGTTGATGCCCCATGTAATCCTTTCACCTGCTTGAACCTTAGATTTTTCTTAGAGAAGAAGGATGGAAGGAGGGTGGTATCCATAGAGTGCCAAATGGTGTCATTTTTGTTGGAGTATGAAATGAAGTGTTATACCACTATTCTCCGCCAATGGTAACCATTCAACCATTGTGTTTGTTTATCGTAGATAAAGCAAACGTAAGGTAGCCTTTTAGACATTTGTTCACTATTTCGGGTTGTCCACGATTGATGATGATAGGATGAGCTTTCAAGTGAGCCAATTGAGTACCCAAACAAGAAAATAATTATGTCCAAAAATTTCCAAAGTTGAAGATGGGATCTCTCACACTTACAATAATCTTTGGTTGCCAAGAAGCTTTGCACTCCATCTCCAAGGAATGCGTGGCAACTATACTAGCTTTGAAGGGGATGAGAGAGTGCACAAAAGCATGCATACTTGGTCATTCTATCAACAATCACCATGATGACACTCTTTCCTTTAGACTTTGGTAACCCCTGATGAAATCCATGGAACCTCCCTCCCAACACCTAGGGACTCTAGATGTATACCTAAAAGACCTAGGGTTTTAATTGTTTCACTCATTTTGTTGGCAAACCAACATTCTGCCACAAACCTTTAAACATCATTTTTAAGGCCATCCCAAAAATCCCTTCTTGACCCTATGCTAGGTTTTAAAAAATCCCAAGTGCCTTCCTACTAGAGAGAGGTGTGCACCCCAATAGTACCTTTGTTTTGAGTTGGGAGTTCTTACAAAAATATGAGCGATCTTTGTACCACAAAGAATCATTTTTCCATGTAAATGTATCCATGTATTGAACTGCAACCTTTGAACACGAAGTCCACACTCCTTTTCGGCTATTCTTCCATTCATCCCTTTGCTTCCATTATCCAATCGAGTTGGATAATTGAGATAGCATAGAGAAATGTCAACATCTCATATCCTTCCTTGAAAGTGCATCCGCCACAACATTTTGGTTCCCCTTTATGTGACGCATTTCAAAATCATAACCTAACATCTTGTTGACCACCCATTTTTGTTGTTCTTTGAAGATAGTCTTTGTTCCAAGAAGTATTTAAGACTATCATGATCCGCTTTGACCTTGAAGTGCCTACCCATTAGGTAAGGATGCCATTTCCTTCAATGCATGTAGTATTGCCATCATTTCCTTCCCCTAAATGGGTTTGTGTCCTTTCCCTGAGTGGTCGACTCTCAAAAGCTAGGGGCCTTCCCTCCTGCATTAGGACAAATTCAATTCCATTTCCGAGGCATCACATTCCATAATAAAGGTTTTGTGAAGTCTAGAGTGGTCAAGATGTAAGCTTTGCACATCACCTCCTTTAAGTTGTCTAAAAAGATTTGAAGGTCTCCGAGTCCATGAAATGTATCCTTCTTAGTCGTTGTCATTAAAGGTGTTGATATTCTTCCATAGTGTCAACAAACTTGCAGTGGTAGTAACCCGTCAAAACCAAAAAATCCTCTTAAGATTCTTCAATGTTTTTGAATCGGCCTCACCCAGTCCATCATAGTCTTAATCTTGTTAGGGTCTACCTTTGACACCTTCATGAGATAAGCACATGACCCAAATACTCTACCTCCCCACCCAAAGAAACATTTGGATGGTTTCCATATAGTTGTTGCTCCTTTAGTAGTTGTAGCACCTTGTCAACATGTCGCATTATGATCCCTCCTAAGCTTGGTTATAGATTAGTATATCAATGTACTAACACAAATTTTCAAGGAAGCTGTTGAAAATGGAATTCATCAACTCTGTCACACATGATCCTCCCAAAAACAACATTCCAAAAGGCATGACCAAAAAATTCATAATGGCCTCTATGAGTTCTAATGTTGTTTTGGGATATCTCTTCCTTCATTCTAATATGATACCCCCAACTAAGATCCAACTTTGTGAAATAGATTGCTCCATGTAGTTCATCTAACAATTCATCAATGACAGGAATGGAACCCATTCTTTAATAGTGATCTCATGAGCTCTCTATAACTGGACACATACGCCATGAGACACATTCCTTGAATACCATTACCACCTAAGTAAGTGGAGTAGTAAGAACTTTGTCTAGGTCCAATAATGCCATCCTCTAACATTTCTTCAACCATGCACTCAATTTCACTCTTTGGGCATAAGGGTATTTGTAAGGTTTGATGTTAGGAGGAAGACTCCCGGGAATTAGTGAATATCATGATCATGATTTTGAGGGTGGAAGACCTTGGGAATATCTTCAAATACTTTGAATGCTTATCATCGATCCCTTGGATATCTAGAGGAATAGGATGTATTTAGATGTTTGAACATCTAGTGAGCATAGTTGTGCAATAAAACCTTGATGCCCCTTTCAATAATTTTGTCATGCCAATAGAGCTTATCAACTTCAATGAAGCTCTTTGATACCTCTTAGCTCCAACTTATCTTTTCCCTTCCAAATGAAAATTTCCATGAAAAGTTCTTGAAAATTAAAAGCCATTGTTCCTAATGATTGTAACCATTGATTCCTATTACAACATCAACAACACCACCACCCATGGGTATACAAATCACTGGACTATTCATTACATATTCCCCATAGTAAGATTGATCTTATTTCATTTTCCTAAGCAATTGATAGTTCCTACATCCGCAATCATTACTTGAACCTCGGGTGTCGGGTATACAAAGCAATTGAGATCCTTTAATAATTTTATAAATGAAATTAAGAGTAACGTAATCAAATTAGACTATTACCTTTCTTTTGATATATCCCTTCGATCTTGAGAGTTCTCGAGTGCTAATTCCAATGCATTACACATGATATCGTAGGGAATCAACCTTTCATCAAATAATTCTATATTTTCATCTTGAGATGGTTCTGTTCATGTTCTTGTTCTTCTTCCTCTTCACAATCTATGTAGAATAATTGGCTCCTCACCACACCCTATGTCCCCATCACTTGTCAGGCCACAAATTAAAGCATAAACCTTTTGCTTCTTCTTTCCTCCAATTGTTGAGGTGTTTTAGAAGAAGGAGAATTTTTTTTCTCTCTATAGATGTTAGATTGGTCCTTCTAGTAGCCAAACGAATTTAACCTAATGTTGAATGTTATCTCTTAATGTTCCTAAGGAATACATCAATCAAGTGCTCATCCTGAATATCAGTTACCTTTATATATTCAATCTGAAGTTTTCAATGTGCTCTGTAACTCAACCCCTTTGCTTGAGATTTATCAATTACAAAGAATGTATTGCTCTTGTAATCCTTCAGTGTACATTCTTCCGTGGAAATTGTCCAAGTTACGAGTGAATTTCATTTACGAGAACAAATCCATTACAAATTGATTGGGCTCTAAATGTAAAGAAGTAATTTGTACCTTTGTGTATGTGGAACATTATGTAGATCAGCCAATTGCTCCATCTAAAGTACCATGTGATAGGGTCCTTGCCATCAAACTTCCTCTCATATCGATCTTAAGAACTTGGTTGGTCTTCAACCCAAAGTTAGAGTTTCTCCATTCTTTGAAATCACCTTCCCCAGGTCCTACTCATGAATTTCATGGGATACATTTTCACTTTCAGTGTCCTCTCTATTATTACTTAAATTTTCAATCCTCCATGATCTCCCTCTTTTAAACCATCCATCTTAGTATTTATTGCCTCCAACTTAGCTTCCATCTCTTGTAGTTCATCTTTGTTACCGCTCTCTTTTGTAAATCATTTATGTCCCTAATGCATTTCTTCATCTTCATCAAGAGTCCAATTTAGGATTTTCTGGAGGCTTATATTATGTAGAAGTTCAGTTTTTGGGTATGTTGGCCAAGTATCACTTCTTTGAACCTTGATTTTGAGGGTGAATCTACTAGAGAATCTTTCTTCTCACATTCCAAAGTTTCGACCCTTCTCGGTATGAAAATTCTATTTTTGTAGTTTTCTAATATTTATTCTCTACAGAATGCTACTGTGTCCTGGACAAAATTGGATGTTTCAAGTTGAATTTATGGTAACTTTCCCATAACTTGTTGATTTTTGGCCTTCGAGGAGATCTCAATTTCAGATAGCATGCCCTACACAAATAATTGATATAAAATTCAAACTTGTACCAAATAAATACTATTGCATCATCCACTATCCAATGAAACCAATCTCACTCAATTTGGATAGTCTAGGAAGAAGTTATTATTGTTTTACCTCGAACACTCCTCTTGATACTATCAATAGGACTAGTCAGATAATCTTATCTCTCCTGTGGTGTAGGTATCTACAAATTTAAGATGACCTGTTTAAATTTTTACCACTCTGGATACCTTACTTAATTTCTCGCGGAACATCCCTTCCTCGATTTTAGGGTCTCAGAACGCTACGTAAGTTTTTATAGCTAGCCTCAGAATGACTCGGCCAAGATGATTCCTTAACCTCATTCTGCCTGTAGTCAGATCTTCAAATTATAAGGCCTCGGAGATGAAATTTTAACCCAACGCATTTTGATCCGCTCTACTAAATATCCTCCTACTGCCCTTCCGAAATGTTGTAGAAAAGTTATAGTAAAAATGCCAAGGTGTCTCAGATGTAGTAACAAAACCCCAAGACTTTGAGCTCAGATACCATATGTTAGTAAAACCAAATATCAATATAGTATAGAAAACCTCTAATAAGTACTCAACGCCTTTAGAAAAGAGAGTAATTCAGATAATAAGTCTCTTCGAGGGGGCAACCCTCCTTATGCCCACATAAATGTACAATTACAAGATGATTCAGAAATGAAAATGTCTCCAGGTATATATAGGAGACTAGGAAATATAATTTCACAACCAATGACCAAAGCTCTACATAAATAAAATAACATTACTAATATAATATGCCCCCAATTAAGGTGTAATGAGCCACCATTTAGGGCTTAACATAAGTAATCATTAAGGTTGTTCCCTTTCAGTCAATGGTTTAGTGTTTCTATTAAATCAAAAACATAATTACATGACTCATAACATTAATATATGAAGTTTGTGCATAATTACAGCCTTGGGAAAACAAGGTGCTACACCAAAACAATTACTGCTTGGTCTTAAGGATGACAAGAAGGTGGACTTTATCCACTTATATCTGCATGGGGAGTGAAATACAAGTCTCACACATTCAAGCACTACCTTTGAGTGCCCCCTTGAAAACCTTAGGGGTTGAATGCCCTCACCGAAATTGAACTCGCCCATTAGTGAAACCTTTATATCTCTCATTAATAACCACCCATTCAAATATTATTTTACTTACAATAATGCTACTTCAAATAATATTACCCATTAAAAAATAACATATAATATCATATATTAAAAAATAATCATAACTAATATAATATGTATTATTAACATAATATCAATATTATAAAATTGAATCACAATACAAAAATATAACTAATTTTAAAAGTAATATTATATGAATAATAAATACAAAACCAAATACAAACTTTCACAAAAATAATTTCTTTACCTTTATTTTCATTATTATATGAATAATAAATACAAACCAAATACAACTTTCACAAAAATACCTTACCTTTATTTTAATATTATATGAATAATAAATACAAATCAAATACAACTTTCACAAAAATACCTTACCTTATTTTATTTTAATTCAAATCCTAATTCAAATTTAAACATGTTTTAATATTACTTGTAATGTCAATATCATCATTTTTATATCCACATTACCTAACCTACTAAGTCATGAATGCTGATGAATTATATCAAACCCCTTAACCTCTAAACCAAATAAATGATGAATTAATTCAAACCCCTTAACCTTTAAAGCCTAACACCAACTCTATATATTTCTATTAACATTAATATAATTTATTCTTCTCCCTTTCGTTTTCACATCTATGAATTAATAGCCTAACACCAACTCTATATATTTCTATTAACATCAATATAATTTATTCTTTTCCCTTTATACTATGTCATTTTCACATCCATATCTAAATTGAATTTGAGCATTACACTACTATTATGTTCAATGTTGAAATTTGGTAGTCAAAATACTCTTCATATCCCATGAAGATATTCAAACAAAACTATTTATGGAACATTTTGAGTGTGAAATAAAACCAAAAAACTATAACTGTCCATTAACAAATACACCTGACACAGTCAAATACATCCCAATAACTAAATTACTTTGCAAATACCGCCGCTGATTGCGCTCACTATGTTCAACCATGGAACTTTCACATTTACTTCTGTCATATCACGCACTTAAACTCCACAACTTGGGATCCTCATGTATCACTCCGTTGCCATGCGGGCGTTTCCTTTACGCATGGGTCGGGAAGGGAATATAACAGAGGCGGCCCACTTTACACAACTTAATAATACTTTTCTGTGAACAGTCGATGTCAAATCGGGAAAATCTGTCCAGAGGCTCCTAACTCGAACACGGAGGACTCCAGTTCGATTNTTACGCATGGGTCGGGAAGGGAATATAACAGAGGCGGCCCACTTTACACAACTTAATAATACTTTTCTGTGAACAGTCGATGTCAAATCGGGAAAATCTGTCCAGAGGCTCCTAACTCGAACACGGAGGACTCCAGTTCGATTCCTGTCGTTAACGCCCAGGTTCCTCCATTAACATTGACATATAACAAATTCCAATAGAAAATGGAGTCGTTGGAGGCCCAGGGGGGTTATCTGTGCTCCTGTCGTCCTTGACTTTTACCATCATGCCGAACTTTAGGTACGGCAGTTGTCATCATGCACAATCGGCGGGAACGCGGCAAGAGCTGTTCAACTGCTCTGCTTTAATGCTCTGAGAAATCACATGTTATTGTAATGTAAAGAGGCGCTGCGAAATTGGGACTAATTGAGATCGCCATGGACTGGTTTGGCTGGCTTTCGGAGTCGGACCTGGAACCCTGCCTGGTCTACGAGTATGGCCTCTTGTTTGCCCAGAACGAGCTGGAAACAGAGGATATAGCATCCTTCAACCATGAGTTCTTGCAGAGCATGGGCATTGGAATCGCAAAGCACAGGCTGGAGATTTTGAAGCTGGCCAAGCGCGAGCGGGGGAAATCGCAGCCATATGTCCAGAGGATCTTTTCTTCTTTAAAGAAAACCAAACGCCGCGTTCGGAGATTCGTTCGCGGTTTTCTCCGCCCGGCGCCTCCGCCGGAGCCGACTCTGTACGTCTCAGCTTCGAAGGTATTTTGCAGAGGAAATCGCAGCTGTAGGCGCTTGGGTGGGTTACCGCCTGCTCTGGCTCTGAAGAGCGGGGAGGCGGTGATTTTTGGGCGCGGAGATACAAAGAAGAAGAAGAGTCCCCTGAGATTGAAAGCCGAGCCGGAGGATTTTCGCGGTTGTACTCCTCAGCATAATGATCGAGTTTCGCCTGTTAATAGTGGCGGCATTTGGTCATGGGCGTCCATGTTTGACGATCTCAAGCCCACTTAAGGGTTTCATGACTCTTGGATTCTTGTTTCTTTTCTGTTAATGGCTGGCTATTTGAATTAGGATTCTTGTTTCTTTTCTGTCTTGTTTGCAGAAGCATCAAGAACAGGGTACTAATGTGGAATGGAATGCACAGTGTGACCCTTAACATATATAGATAGATAGATAGATTGTATTTTTGGAATTGGTTTTGAATTGGATTTAGTCTGTAATGTTGTACTATGAATATTTTGAAGCAGAAGGTATTGTGCAGTGAGAATTTCTGCACAAATGACTTGTAAGTCTTGAATATCACAAGCATGACAGAGGACAAGTCATGTTTGGCAGATTATGGGTAGCTTAGAAAAACAGAGACAGGTTTGCATCTCCACAGGGTGTGGGTGTACTTGTGAATGCAACTGCAGAATTTTGTGAAAGGTTCACTTGTCTGTAGATTGTAGAAACTTTATGGGTAACAAATCACTTTTAGTTGAAGAGATTTTCATTGTACGGGGAGGTTGTATCAGACTTAATTGTAGTACCAGACTTAATTGTATGGGACATATTTAATAATGGAAAATTGATTTTAGGGGTATCGTTCTCGGCACATACCTCTCAATTTATTATTTCAAGTGACTGGTTAAATTTCTATTATGCGCGCGTTGCAGTGGAAGATTTTTTTACAAGAAAAATTATAGAGTCGTCTGGGAGTTCTTGCTTTGTCGTTTCAGTCTTCATACATAGATATTCAGAACATGAAAAAAAGTTGTATCGATCTAGTTGGTTTTCAGAGTATTTGGGGTCGGGTCCGAGCTTTCTTCAGAATTTCTAATGTAGAACTTTTGATTCTGTATTACGTAGAACGTTCACTCTGCAAGTACAGTTTCACATTTCACTATTATGTTCGTAATTTTCGTTTTTCAAAAAAAACTTTTTATTTCTGCAATGTACAATTCTGATTCCGTTTATTTAGGAATCTGAATATGTATTATGTTCGTAATTTTCGTTTTAAAAAAACAAAAAATTATTTCTGTAATGTACAATTCTGATTCCGTTTATTTAGGACTCTGAATATGTAATATGTAGTTGATGTAATATTATATTTCATTAATATATTAATAAATTATTTTCTCATAATGAAATGAAATAATAATAATAATAATAATTTATTTTTAAGGTTACGGTCAAACTAGCACACCAAATTGGTGTATGAGATCCTTTTGTTTGTGGGACAAGAGACCCCTCTCCCTGCAGCGATTTGACTGGTAAAGTCTAGAAGGTATACATACCCTACTCCCCTTTGGATTTGAACCTACCCCTTCAATTTAACCTCTTGGTTAGAAGGTTCACTATTACTTATGGCTAAGTTATTCCACCATATTAAAAATAAAAAATAAAGTTAATTTTATTACTATTCTTTATCTTTTTTATTGAAATTTGGGATCAACTTTTTTTTAATATCTTATCAAATAATTTCTCAATATCCAAGTTTTGGGTCTTTATCAATGTTCCATCAAGTATGTGGGATGTGGGGATTAGATTGGAAAACACATGTTCTTAACTATTAAACCCACTCAGTACTCATTTGTTTTTTATTTTATTAAATTATATTTTTATTTGTTTTCAATTTTATTTTCATTTATTTGAACTGTATATATTTAACCAAAACCTTTTATTATTATAAGAAAACACATGTTCTTAACTATTAAAATTACTCTGTACTCATTTGTTTTTTATTTTATTAAATTATATTTTCATTTGTTTTCAATTTTATTTTTCATTTATTTGAACTCTGTATATTTAACCAAAACTTTTTACTATTGTTATATTAAATTTAATCAAACTTTATTAGTTTTATTATTCTATATTAAATTTCACCAATTTCTTTCCTAATTAAATAATTTTGAAAACAATTTAATATTTTAATATAGTTTAATTTTAGAAAAAAATCCACAATTATAAATATTTGGTTTAATACATTTTTCTAATATATACAAAATTATTTCCCCGGATGGGGTGACACGGTGCGCATTGGTGCCACGCGGGAGCCAACCGGGACGCGGCATTAAAGCATCTATCGGCCAGCGTCCCCTTCGAATTTAACTCGCCATGATTATTAGCAGGAGCATTCAACCGACGAGGCCTCTCGCGCGAGGGAGGAGTACCAGCCAGCAACGCACTAACCAGCAAGTCTTTAGGGTCATGGCGGTTCGGCTAGCAATAGTTTTCACGGCCCAGGTCGATAGAGCAAAGAGCCAGTCGCTCTTGGCAGCCTTCGCTCCACTGGAACAACAGACTTGTCGTCGTTTCTTCATCAATTCGCTGGAACATGGGCAGCATCCGGTGACCTTGTTAGTGTTTGGGAGTCGAGCGACCTTTCGGGGAAGCACTCTGATACTCCACCAGACCCCCACCATGCCTAGAGCACACGGGAAGCCACGAAGGGGAGCGGCATGGTACACTGCGAAATCACGGCGACAACGAAAAAAGAACTTTGAGAAAGCCATAGCAATGGCAGCCCGACGGAGGAACGAGACGCCACGAACGCCTCCCATGGCGTATGTGGAAGAAGTGACTCCGGAGGAAGGCTTGGAGGGTGTCCCTGAGCATATGTTGTTCACAGTGCCGGAGAACTGGAACCCGCCTTCGGATTTCGGTCCAGACAGGAAGCCTTCGCTTGCATGCACTCTGGTAGGTCCTAACGCCACTCGCTCCGAGGAGCCTTTCCCCACCTGCTGCGTTGAAGAGGAGGCCCCTCCTGAACCACCCCGAGAGGCAACGCAGCAGAATCAACAGGTGCACATACATCAGGAAGCAGCTGGAACCACCCCCACGGAGTCAAGCGACAGCCACAGCCAGGAGCAGCCGTCCTTAGCAGACTTGGGGTGCCTCAATCTCATTTTTGAGATGAGGAGCCTGCTGGATGACCAAATCTTTCGCCTCGCGCGAATTGATCAGAGACTCGACATGCTCTTCGCGGCTCACTCCAGAACCCTTCCAAAGCGACAATGCCCAACTTGCGCGCGAGCCTTTGCGTTCCATGCAGGGTGGCGGCAGACCGAGGACGAGGACAAGTGCGCAGGCTCAAAGGTCAATTGATGTTCAGAACCGGAATTTGCTTTTTTTGCTATAAGCTAGGCCTTAGGACAATTAGTTTTTAGTTTCCTTAGAACCAGCTCATGACATTCAGTTACATTCTCATGACTGATAGTCCTGGTTTCCTTCGGGCAAGACATTGCATTGTTAATTTTGATAATTTTGTGATTAGGGTGACACATGGCAAGGGATGCCCAGCTGTCTCGGTTTCCTGTTTAGGTGGGACAACTGGCATCCTAAACAGATACTGTATTTTGTCTAAAGTAATATAACGGGCCCCACCCCTTTTTTACTTACAAAAAATATATACAAAATTATTTTTCCATATTGATTGAGGAAAGTGGTTTATGATAACAGATAAGCTCCAATATAACATGGTTAACATAGTTGTGGGGAAAGACACTTTTTACAGTGAAATATGGAAGAAGTTGTAGAAATTGTGAGGCCACTTCAAATATTTTAGCATCCACTATATAAAAACTCAAATAATAATGCTAAGCATTGATTGTGTTAAGAGACATATTCTACAACCCTACACTTAAGAGATTGTAATGTTCATCATGTGTCCATAATGCTTATGTGGACAAAAATCATCTTCACCCTAGGAAGAGATCAAATCTCCAAGAGACATTATACAGTGCAATATGGAAGAGATTGTAACATCTACCATCCATTCGTAATGCTTATATGGACAAAAAAAACTCAGCTTAACCCTAGGAAGGAATCAAATCTTTAAGGTGCATTTTACAACAAAGTATGGAAGAGATCGTAAGTTGTATCCCTTGTTCATATGTTTATTTGGACAAAACTTGTCATCTTAACCTTAAGAAGGAATCGATCTCTAAGGAAAATTCTACAACCAAATATGGAAGAGATACTAACCTCCATCTTGTAATATATATCCCCATCCATAACTCTTACATGGATAGAGCACCATGTTAACCCTAGGAAGGAATCAAATTTCTATGGTGCATTGTACAACCCATTATGGGAGAGATTGTATTGTCAATTCCCCATCCATAATGCTTACATGGACAAAAGACCATCTTAATCATAAGAAGGAACCAATATTTAAATCATTTTTTTGCATTGTAGAAATGCTTACATATTAAAAGAATTTGATCCTTCTAAATTTTTTGTAAATCCAATGTTAAGATGAATTTATGCTAATTGCATCGAGAGTAGTGAGGTGTTCTACATGCCAATATGGGGGAGATGTTGTGAGGTAACTTTACTTTTTTTTTTTGACAAAAACTAGATAAAATATATATTAAAAAGCTGCGAGGAGACGCAGACAGCGAATACATTCTTGGTTACAAAAAAATTTGAGATCAAAATGCTCCCACCTGTGTTCTCCAAGAAGAAAATGGAGAACAGAGGTGGCGCTAACTAAACCACTAAATCCTGAATGTGCATCAATGGTAAACATCTTGCAGAAAGTACCTAATAAAAGCACAAAAAAACATTGCATAAATTTACATTTTGTTTTGGCCTGGTGCAATGTGATCTGCCTCTGTTGGAGGTCGCAAGTTGAGATCCAGTTGTGGGCACGGTCCTAGCGAGGAGGCCTCGTCTGAGAAGGAAGTGTTTGTGACGGGTGACACCGGTCCATACGCAAATTTGAGCTCCTCCACTTGCTACTTGAGTGCTTCACATTCATCTCTGGTTCTCTGTTGGTCGCTCTTGTGCTGAATGGTGATTTATGTGATTGAGAGAACCTGTGTGGAGAGGGCTCTGAGCTGCAATTGAAGTGTTTGAACAGTGTTTGCCAGCGCTTCATGCTCCTCCACTGAGACCGTTCCTGGAATTTGCCTATTCATCTTGGCCGATTTCCTTGTTTTCCACCAATTGCGACGTCCACCAACACTTTTACCAGGAGTATTCACAGAGTTGCTCTTCTCAGGATTGTGTTTGTTGCTCCAATACACCGCTCTTGTTGTGATATGATCGCTCCTCTTCATTTGATTCAAAGAACTTATCCATTTTCCCACAATCTACAATACGCTCGAGCCATGATTACTTCTGCTACTGATATCCTTTGCCTCGCCTGGAGTTAATGGTCTGTACAACTTGGACGTCATCTTGCACCTAAATTCCTTTGCTCCAGAGATCTCTCCCACGCTCATGTGTTGTTGCAGGTACATCGATGATACTTCCTGAGCTTGAGGAGAGGAAGAAAGGAGGTTGGAGGTCGTAGATTAAGGAGGGCCGAGTGTTGAGGAACCGTAATAAACGGGAGTGGGAGCATGTAGAAGGGATGAGTGTAGTTAGGGGGCGTGTG
>SNQJ01S0035797.1:26356-38421 GCA_010110895.2 Picea sitchensis | reverse complement strand
TCTTGATTTCAATATAAATGTTTTGTTTAATTGATTTTTTTTTTAAATCTTTGATCTTAATTTATACATTGCAAAATCGAAATGAAATTCTTCTTGATTTAAAGTAATCCTACTTTTTATTTCAGTATTAATAGCCTTAATACCAATAAATTAATCATCAATAAAATCAATCAATCATGTAGAAAATTAAATACTTAATATCAATGTTAGAAAATTAAATACTTAATATCAACAAATTAAATGTTATTGACTATTTTATATTAATTTCTTTTTTATTTTTTGCAACAATCTTTTGCACCATCTTTGTTGTATCTGTCATGATTTTCTTCACATATCACGACCTTCTTCTACATCATTTTTGGGTTTTCTAGTAGATGCATCAAATCTAGGGTTATTAGTGTCATTATTTTTCATGTGCTATTGCAACAATTGTCAATTTTACAAATCAAATGTTATTGGCAATTTTACATTAATTTAATTTTTGTTTTTTGCAACGCCCTTTTGCACCACCTTTGTTATATCTGCCATGAATTTATTCACCTATCACGACCTCCTTCTGCACCACCTTTTGGTCTTCCAGTAGATGTATCAAATCTAGGGTTATTAGTGTCATTCTTTTGCATGTGCTACTGCAACAATTGGCTTTGTAACTATGTTTATGTTAAAGGATGTTGGAACATGCAAGAATGTTAGCACTAGCCTTGTCGTTGGTGTTTCCATTGTTTTCTTTGTTTTAACCTATGTCTATCTATGATGTTACCTTTTGTCCACTTTCGCTTTAGATCTTGGTTCAGATGCTGCTAGTGGGTCTCCATCTACAACCACTGGAATTGGATCTCAGTTTGCATTCAAATTTGTTGTTGGAATAAATGGAACTAGAAGTTCTTCCTCCGCTGATGAAACTAGTACTTCCATCTTGGTTGTCACCTTTGCTCCTTGCTCTTAGAATTTGGTCAATATATGGTGCAAGATCTAAATATACTTACTAAAGGGTTGGCACATAAAGGTGGAGTGAACGATTGATGAACTAATGAAATAGAAATGCAATATTAATTTTGAGTACTTACTTCTTTGAAACATCAACACATCGTGGGTGAGTCAGTTTTGGGAAGTGTGCTCCTCTTTTTCACCCCAGTGATGCTACCCTTCCCAACCCAAAATCTATATCTCTCAAATCCATGTTGATTCAATTCTACAAGGCACATCCCCACCTCAAAGAAAGTGTTTCTCTAAGTTTCTCTAAACAAGAAGATCAATTAACTCTGGTGCTCAAAGCTCTGAAATTGGCTATCCACCCAATCCATAGAGATATCTCCTAGAGTGAAAATAGTTCTATCATTTTTTGTATCCAACAACGGTCCCATTAAATCCATTCATCAATTCTCAAGCTCATTGTTGCATTAATTCAATTCATGTAACATCCTAACAATTCCTTATGCTAAGGATGAATGGTAGTGTGCCTTTGTCTGCTAAAGAATTTGCATGGAACTAAAATGGATTAAGCCATGGTGCTCCAAGGTTTTTCTGGTCATTTCTATGCGATCCATTGAAGTGGTCATTCCACTAAGCAGTGTGGCACAACCTTATCAAATTTAGAGGAGTCACATGTGCCATGTATTAGGAGGGCACATGCTGACTTTGAAATGTACTTTGTATCACATGTAAACGTGGTTGAATTTGGAGTCCTAATTTAGATTCCTATGTGCTTGTAGCATTTGAAGTTTGAGCCATATATACTCCTATCCTTGCTAAACTCTTATATGCTTTCATAGTTGTGAGTGAGTGCATGTGTTTGCTTCGCATGTAAATGTGGTTGAAGTTGGAGTCTTAATTCCTTCGTTTTGTGCTTGTAGCATTTGAAGTTTGATTCCTATATACTACTATCTTTGTTGGAATCTTATATGTTTTTACAATTCCAAGAGTGTACTTGTTTTGTTTGCCAGATATAAGAAAGTAACAAATAGATATATGGGAAACCACATTAGTTTTACTAACTGGTTTGATAAAAAATGCTAGTTTGATTCTCAGGTTTCAGTAGGTAAAGGGGTATTATCATCACGTTCAACTGATTATCCTGCTCTTTCCCCTACTGAGGTGCAAGAAGATATTTTACCTCAATTGTTTAATACCCAGGCTCAGGCACCTAACTCTTCCCCTTCATCACCGAAGTTGTTAGATAATAATTTGGTGGAGCCTGGGTTTAGAGAATCTGAGGTGGATGAATCCACTCTCAATGTTGTACTAGACTCTTTGATTCCCTTCATTCGGGACTCAAACGCAACTATTAAACTGCCAACATACTCGGGTAAGGCTATCCATGATCCTTCTTCATATTCGGGGGCTAATACTTCTCTGACTCATACCGAGGGGAATGGGAAAGAATTTGATTGGTCAAGAGGCCTTGGCATTGAACACTCTCCAATAAAGACCCGAAGCACTCGAAAAAAATTGGCAGTTTTATCCTCCCAGTCAATTGACTCAGTTCCCTCCTCCACTGATAGTGGGGCTCTTAGAGCAATGAAAGCCCTGGCAATGGCTAAGTGATGTTGTTACTCTCCTTAAATATAAGAGGGTTTGGAGGCACCCTCAAAGTTTCCTCTGTACGTTGACTACTGGATCAAACTCGCTCGGATATTGTTTTTCTATAGGAAACCTTGGTACATGAGCAGAAAGAAAGAGATTTCATGCACCTACTTCGTCCCTCCTGGGTTTCGAGTGCTGTAAAATCTGTGGGTACTTCGGTAGGATTATTAGTCACTTGGGATCCAAATTTATATGATCTGGTTCCTTACCTTACTATTGGTGGTATTCTGTTAACAGGCATGTATATTATAAACAAGCAGGAGATCTCTTTGCTTAACATATATGGCCCGTGCACGGATCAAAAACTTTTCTGGAGTTCGGTGGAAGACAATGTTATATTGTCTATTAATAATCTGATCATTGTTGGTGATCTAAATATTATATTTTCTTCGGATGAGGTCTGGGGAGGTTCCACAATGCCTGGATTGACATATGATTATTACAGAGATTTATTTCTCTCCAAAAAGTTAATAGATATCAAACCAACAAAACTAGTTCCTACCTGGCGGAATGGGCGTTCTGGTCATGAGGCCATTGTCAGGCAATTGGACAGATGTCTCATTTCTAAAGGTTTATTATTTATTGTTGGCTTATATAGTTCTCGGGTTGAGTTTCCATATATCTCTGATCATGCTCCTGTCTTAGTACACCTAGAGATTCCTCCTATTTACAAGGCCTATCCTTTCAAACTAAACTCCCATTGGTTGCATGATTTAGATTGCATGGCTTTAGTTCATAAGATATGGAAGGATCCCATTTTCTTAACCAAAGGTGGCAGACAAGGAAAATTAGTTTGGAAATTAAAGGTTTTAAAGTCTCATACTAAACTTTGGTATAAAGCAAGTATTGACATAAGCAAATCCAATTTGGCGACTTTAGAATCAGATATAAAGGATACAATTATGAGATTGGTCAGGGATTCTACAAATCTAGGAGCGGAAAAACATATCCAACAGATGGAACTTGAAAGGAATAAAATTTTAGGAGGAGTTGAAGAACGGTGGAGACTTCATAGCAAGGCGATCTGGATAAAAAGCGGGAACGGTAATACAAAGTTTTTCCACAACTATGCAAGTCACAGTAGGACTCGAAAACATGTTTGGGACATCGCTAATGAAAATGGATATACAATTACAAAACATGGAGCGATAAAGGAGAAAGCGGTATACTATTTAAAAAAAAATTACAAGGCTCCGATCATCCTGAACACTATTGAACAATTCAAGGTTATTGATCTTTTCCCTCGGATGGTAAATGATGATGAGTCTTGTTTGTTGTAAAACCCAGTTACTATGGAGGAATTAAAGGCCATTTTAATTCATTTCAAAAAAGATAAGAGTCCAGGGCCTCATGGCTAGATGGCTGAATTTTTTACTTTCTTTTTTTATTTAGTAGGGGAGGATCTCCTTGAGATGGTAGAGGAATCGAGACGGAAAGGCTCTATTGTGGGGAGTCTTAACTCGACATTCCTAACCCTGATATCGAAGGCAAATAAACCTATTATTTTTTTATGATTTTCGTCCGATATCATTGTGTAACCTGTGTTACAAAGTGATATAAAAAATCATTGCAAATCGGATAAAACCGATCCTTTCTAGGTCAGTCTTTGTAGAACAGTTGGGATTTTTACAAGGAAGGAAGATTCAAGATGCTATTGGCACAACTCATCAGAGTCTACATACCATAAAGAAAAGAAAAATTAAAGTCACTTGTATTGAAATTGGACTTGCAGAAGGCATATGATTGCATTGATTGGGATCATTTAAGGTTGACCTTATTAAAAGTGGGCTTTGGGCTCCAGATGAAAAATTGGATCATGAGTTGCGTTACTTCTTCTTCATATGTTGTATTACTCAATGGCGAGGCCACATAATTTTTTAGAAGCAGCAGAGTTCTACGCCAAGGTTTCCCTTTATCTCGATTACTTTTTATCCTGGTTATGGAAGGACTCAGTCTTTTACTGAAAAATAGCAATGGTGAAGGCAATCTATTAGGTATAAAAGTGTCTAGAATGATCAAAATTCTTCATTTACTGTTCGTGGACGATGTCCTAATTATGACAAAGGCTACATTACAAGAATGGAGGGAAATCGACAAAATTATCAAGTTATTTTGTAAAGCTTCAGGACTATTGGTAAATCAATCCAAAACTACTGTACATTTTGAAGGCCTTTCCGATGCTGAACTTGCACCATTTGAGACGCTTCTTCCTTATACCTTTACTAATCTCTCTATCGGTTTCAAATATCTGGGATACATTCTAAAGACAGGGGATTATAAGGCAGACGATTGGAATTGGTTAGTGACCAAATTGGAAAAGAAGATTGGATTGTGGTGTAACAAGTGGCTATCTTTGGGTGGTAGATACATTTTAGTAAAATCGATGTTGGAGGGTCAACCTGTTTATTGGATGTCTATGGAGACCATCCCTCACTCTGTATTGAAAAAGATACGAAAACTGATGTTTCATTTCCTCTGGAGCATTCATAAAGCTTCACAACAGTATCACCTTTGCAGGTGGGAAAATCTTTCTAGACCAAAGAAAAATGGTGGTTGGGGGTTCTGAAACCTTGTTCTTTTTAATACGGCCTTGATGGTTAATAATATTTGGCCTGTTTTGACTCAGGACGGTATATGGCATAAGGTATTATTGGATAAATATTTTCCAAACTCAACTATTATCAATTGGTTCAGGTTGGATTCCCACAAGCATTTTTTTATGTCCAGGATTTGGACTAGTCTTACTCGATTAGTCCATGTGATTACCCATTGGCTAAGTTGGCGTCCAGGGTCGGGACACCTCATATCTATTGGAAGAGATCGGATCTTAGGTATGGGTGATAGATCCCTTCTTCCAGACACGATTATAACACGCTTAAGACAGAAAAGGATTAATGTATTGGCTCAAGCAACTGTATCTAGGGATCCTGTTACTTTATCTGAGAATTGGTTAAGCAACGAGGAGTCTTATAGGTATTAATGTATTTATCTATCGATTGGGACATCTATTATAGAGCACTTATAGGTGTAGGTGTCTTGCTCCATGATTCAAATGATACTTTGTTATGGACCGGAGGTGATTCATCAGGGATCATTTCAGTTAAAAATATATATTCTGCTCTTATATCTATACAGGATTATCCGATCTAGCATGGTTGGAAGGTAAATTTATGGAAATGGGACCTCCAACTAAAGATAAAATTATTCATATGGATGGCAACGGAAAACAAGATTCTGTCCTTGGACGTCTTTTAAAAAGAAGGTTGGGAGGGACCTGGTTTTTTCTATCTCTGCAAACAAAGTTCTGAAGATATTAACCATATTTTCATCCATTGCACATTCATAAAGTCAGTTTGGGCCAGATTAACACTTTTCCTACATATTAAAAAAACATGGGAAGGATCTACACTTAATGAATGTTTTGCTTCTTGGACTAAGGACAAATCCGTTTCTAAAAATCTGGTTGCTCTCACCTGTTGCTACATATGGCTTGAGATAAACAAAGTTATATTTGATGAGACATCTCCTTCAGTTTGGGAAGTGGTATATAAGACACTTGGATATCTCAACAGGCTATCCCAATCACAAAACTCTATTTGAGTAAGAGCTTGTTTGATCACATAGAAAGATGGATTTATTATTGCTTGTTTTGATGGGGCGGCTATATCAAGTGGCATGCTATGTGGAGTTGGTGGCGTCATCAAATTTCTAGAGACGACTGTATATAGATGGTATATCAACTATGGGGAAGGAACTAACACAAAGGCAAGGCTTATGGGAGTTTGGGATACTCTCACTCTTTCCAATCTTTGGACTATACAAAATTTACAGATTTGGGGGACTCAAAGGTAGTTATTGATTGGCTAAATCATAAAGGTAAATTACAGGCTATTGACATCGAAGGATGGAAGCATAGAACAATGAAATTGACCATTTTATTTCAAGGAATTACCTTTCATCATATATTAAGGGAATTCAATAAGGAGGCAGATTAATTATCAAAACAAGTTATCTTGGAACCGAAAGGCAGATTAATATATTTCCAATGGGTAAGAGGGGGTGTAGGTCCTCATACTCATATAAATCTTTTTTGAATCCTCTCTTTGTTGAATATGTACATGATTACCATCTTGTTTGTATCCGGATCTTAAAAGTTTGTATTGTTATTTTGAGGAGATGAACTACTTTATTATGCTAGCTTTTTGAACATTGCCCATTGGGTTTTGTAAGGAACTTTTTTGGATAGTCATATGTGACAGAATAATGCCTAGCTGGATCGACAGTGATCAATTTTGGTCAAGGATCTCTGAAGATGTAAAAAAAATTATACTCTAATATAATTTTGAGCGAATTTTCTATTGGAAAAAGGTAAACACATTCAATGTGTTTCACTTTTCTCTTTTGCTCGGTCAAGCACCTTTTGAACAAATTCTTAAGGAATAGGCGTCATGGGTATTGACTTTGCAAACATTTTATAGGTAGAAGCACTAATTATACATTGCTTATTTAGTATCATAATAATCCATTGAAACAATTGTGGGGTAGTTAGTTAATTTGGGTTAACAATTGGTTTGCAATCCATTGTCATTCCTAAGCCTTGAATACAGATATTAGTTCATAATAGAAAATATTTTTAAAAGATTGAATTGTAATATTGTAAATGAGCTTGCAAAATATTAAACATGTTTGTAAAATTACACTTGATTTTGAAAATATTCATTTTGTTAATTAAATTCATAAATTTTGATAGTGAAATTAAAATTTATAAATTCTGGATAACATTTAAACTTTTTCTTCATAATGATTTAATTATCATAACGGTTTTATTTATAAATTTTACAAGGATATGAGATTTAATATTTTATTATTATTAACATAATTATTTTCATATATTTTAATAATCAAGCCAAGTTTTGAAATATGTAATGCAACTTCGATAATTAATACTCATGCAATATCTCCAGTTTTAATCCTCGTAAATTATAATGCAATTGTATAAATTTGAATTAGGCTGGTGAGCCAATATGTTGGGGCGAAGAGCCTATCTTGATTAATATGGTTGAGGGCCAAACTATGAAAACGGTACATTGGATATAATTAATAAAAGTAGTAATCGCTAACTGCGATATGAGAGGGATGAAAACAATGGGGGGGCTATGATTACATAAGAGAGAGAGGAGTCCAAGAGGGGAATATTCATGGGTATTGATCCAATCCACATTCCTGGAATTATTATCATTGTGTATAACCTTCTATTTGTTGTTGAGTGTTCTAAGGCAAATCATTAAACTCATGTAAGAGGGTGGGTGTGAAAAAGTCACATCCATAGTTATTAGGAGTATGGGGCTGAGAAGTACAATCATATTTGGGAAAAGTGAGAGTCAAACAAGCAAAGGAAAAGAAGGGAAATTTGTATCAAGAATCACGGGGACAAGTTTTACATGTAGATTTTGAATAGCAGGAAAGGATATGAGTGTTGGGAAGAGAAAAAACCATGCTGTGCTTGAAGGAAGCCATTATTAGGTTGTGTTTATGTTGAGTGGCATGTAAGTGTAAAGCAATTGTAAGCCTATATTTCTTTCTGAGAAATAAGCTCAAGAAACATGAATGTTGTGGGCTCTTGGTGGGTTCCTGGGGTCTGACTAAGTTCATTGGCAGGGTGCGTTGGAGCTCACGATTAAAATGGATGGTACAGCTACGTTATTTTGGGGGTGGAGGGGTACATTCCATGGGTTGTGCAGAGTTGGGAGAGAGATGGTGGATTGGGCTGTTGTTTGGGAACCCAATGGCCTGAGAGCAATGAAGGGGGTACATTCCTTAGGTTGTGCAAGTTGTGGGGAAGAGAGATGGTGGATTGGAACTGTTGTTGGAGTTTGGAACCTGAGTTTGGGGTTGTTGTGTGTGAAGAGTGGACAACCAAGAGGGTCGGATCTCCTTGTGGACTCATAGCCTAGCTTGGGGGTGGCTTGTTGTTGAGAGAAAATGAACATCAACACCTATTGCTAGGAGGTTCATCCTTCATATGCAACCAGTTGGTTACTTTATTAACATATAAATGTTATGTTGTTTTTATTATGAATATTCCACTATGTAAATGAATATCTTATTGTTGTGTGTTTACTGGTTTAATTGAATAGTTACATTCATATTTCAATATATGTTGTTAGATGTATGTTAAATTATGAACATGTTGCCCCTTATGTTATTCTATATGTATGGGGATATTTAAAAAAAAAATATTAACAAGCTAAATCATTTTCCACAGTGACGAGACTCAACTTAAAAGTTGAATACGTTATAGATCATACTAAAAACAATAACATAAACTTAAATAAATCAAATTAAAATAATCATATTATAACATTCTTTTTTATAAAAATTATAAATAACAATAATAATATAGATTCATTACCATATTAAAACAATGATTTTAGTTGGAACATATAATTATCATGATTTTAGTTGAAAAATACAATTATCATGATTTTAGTTAAAATATATAATTATCTATTATGTCTACTTTGTTAGATATTTATGTTTATCCAAATTATTATTAGTAATATATGATCTAATTACTTTGTCACTCAACTTAAAAGTTGAATACGTTATAGATCATACTAAAAACAATAACATAAACTTAAATAAATCAAATTAAAATAATCAAATTATAACATTATTTTTTATAAAAATTATAAATAACAATAATAATATAGATTCATTACCATATTAAAACAATGATTTTAGTTGAAAGATACAATTATCATGATTTTAGTTGAAAGATATAATTATCTATTATGTCTACTTTGTTAGATATTTATGTTTATCCAAATTATTACTAGTAATATATGATCTAATTACTATAGTATTAAAAAACAAAACATTTTTAATTTCAATCAAATTCTTATTAATAATTAAATTATTTTAATTTTAGCTTATTAATTAATTCAATTATAAATTGAAATATTATAAAATATTTTGAATTATTTAATTTTAAAATAATATATTTTTAATTAATTAATAAGCTATATTAACTTTCACGATGTCACTTTCACGTCTCACGTCTCAAAAGTTAAAGCATAACACAACATTCATGCACACTTTAGCCAAAGAGTCATTATCAAAACACATGTGCCCTCGAAAAAAGGTGGAACCACACTTTGGACACATCGTTTTCATTGTTTGAATTAAAACAAATATCTGAAAATAGATGTCCTCCTTCTCCACTACATTCCGATTGCATCTGTTATGTCTCTCATATAATCAAATATAAAATAAATTTAAATAATTTATTTAGTGATTCGCTTATTAAAAGCCAAGGTATATGGCTAGCTTTTGCTTCTGGACATCAGAAAACCAAGTTCTTTCATAAATTTCACACTATTAGAAGAGTTTGAATACCTTATGAGAATTAAAGGATAAAGAGGGGAACAAGGTAAGAGGGTTCAAGGGGCTAACTAATTTAGAGGTACACCATTTTTAAGAATTATTTTAGGAACCTAAAAAGGAAAATCTTTGGGAAGTTTTAAAGGTGATTTCTTTTTTTCCCAAAATGATTATAGAGGAGGACAATGAGGCTCTTTTTAGGGAAGTTACTTTGGATGAGTTGCAGGGGTGTGCTAGTCATTTAGGAAGGACAAGAGCCCTCGTCATGAAGGATGGCTGGTGGAATTCTATCTGGATTTCTTTGAAGTGGTGGGAGAGGATCTATTAAAAGTAGTGGAGGAGATTCAACTGACAGGGAAAGTCCCCGGTAACACCAACTCTACTTTCATTTCCTTAATTCCAAAGCTAGACTATCAAGAGAACTTTGATGGCTACAAACCAATCTCTCTTTGTAATTGTGTGTATAAAATTGTTTCCAAGATTATAGCAATGTGGTTAAATCCAATGTTATCTAGATGTATAGCTCCAGAACAATTTGGCTTTCTAGAAGGGAGATTGATTCATGATGCAATTGGGTCTGCCAAGGAGGGGCTTCATTCTATAAAGAGCTCATACTCACCAACGATGATCATTAAGCTTGATCAGTCAAAAGCTTATGACAAGGTCTCTTGGTTGTACTTAAGACTTCTCATGCTCCATTTGGGATTCTCTCTTCCCTTGGTAAAGTGGATCATGCGATGCGTGACCTTAGTCTCTTTCTCCATATTGGTAAATGGTTCAACCTCTCCATTCTTCAAGGCTTCTCGAGGACTTTGGCAGGGATGTCCTTTATCTCCTTACCTTTTTTTTCTTTTTTTTTTTTTCTGGCAAAGGGATTGAGTTGTGAAATCCACAAAGCTAAGAGAAGTAGGTTGTTGCAAGGTGTCCAAGTAGGAAGTCTGGGGTCTCTCTCACACATCTCTTGTTTGTTGATGATGTGTTACTATTATGTTTTGGGAATCTGGTGGAATGTCAATACCTTAAGGATCTCTTGAATCTCTTATGTATTGCAAATAGAATGGGAATAAATAATAATAAGTCGACTTTGCTCTCTTTCAAGCTAGATTAACATCTTAATGCAAGTGTGGGAAGGCTAATCATTTTCCATCACCTAGGGTTTGATGATGGATTCAAATATCTTGGATTCATTTTAAAACCAAATAATCATGGTAAGGAAGACTCGAGGTGGTTACTAGCTAAGGTGGAACAAAATATTACATTTTGGTGTAATCGTTGGCTTTCGAGGGGAGGGAAGCTTGTATTGATCAAATCTTTACTTGAAGCAATACTTGTGGTTTGGAACACCTTGGAACATATCCCAAAGGGAATCTTAGAATGAATTAGAAAGTGGTTCTTTAATTGTCTTTGGAAGGGATCAAATAAATATAAAGGCTCGCATCTAGTCAAGTGGAAGTGTTAAGAACCTGAATAAATCTACAAATATAATCACCAAAAATATTGAATACACAATAGATCCACAAAGCAAGATAGAAGAAACCACACTTTATTATTACCAAAACCCTTGAGGTAGAGCAACACCATACAATGGATCATATTATGGCAGAGATCCTCTCATGTTCACTTGCCTCTTCGAGGGGGCATCCTCCTATTGAGCTACCGCTCTGAATACAATAATTCTCTTCATGTCCCATTACATTGCTTGAACCTCTTTATATAGTGATACCATCACCTAAGAACATTCTAAAGGAAGAATCTTCTAGAATTAGAACCTTCTAAGAAGTCCTCTTACATTTATTATATCTAACTACCCATTTATTATATCTAATTACCATAGTGGGTCTTATTTAATAATATAGTGGACATAGTCCACCTTACATTGAATGCCCTCCACTATTATCACTATGGGCCCTCTGGGCCCCCCCACTACCTCTCTAGCTACCTTACACATACCAATACCAAAACCATACAAATACTATACCATACCAATACCATTCCATACCAATACCATACAAATACCATACCAATACCATTCCATACCAATACCATACGAATACTATACCAATACCAATACGAAAACCAATACCAATATGCATTGCCAA
>SNQJ01S0035797.1:0-22412 GCA_010110895.2 Picea sitchensis | reverse complement strand
AACTACCCATTTATTATATCTAACTACCATAGTGGGCCTTATTTAATAATATAGTGGACCTAGTCCAACTTACATTGAATGGTCTCCACTCTTATCACTATGGGCCCTCTCGCCCCCCACTACTACCTCTCTAGCTACCTAACAGGAAAGCCATTGCACTACCTAAAAAGAAAGGGGCATGGGGCCTGTTGAAACATTTATTAAACTTTTTTTCTTCAAAACTAAAACCTTCTTTTTTCGGGTTTCGGCTTTTCATAAAGTATAACCCTCACTATCATTTCCAAAATGCCGGTAGCGAAATCCCAACAAACTTTATTCTTTAAATAATAAAAGGAAAAAAACAAAAAACGTTATAAAAGTCTCAACGCACTTTCTGTAAAGTTATTTTTTTAAACCCTAAAGAAGTTAAGACTAACCTTTAAAAGTTTTTCGGTATTCGGGGTTTACTGAGAACATATGTTTTAATGCATTTCCAATCGCGGAATCCCGATCCCCAATTTCCCAAAATATGGAAGTTACTAATTATTAAAGACTACGTTAATCGTATCGCAATTTCAAGATATGGGGTTCAACGATAACATACCTATTGTCAACATGATCCCCGAAATCCCGAAACGCAAAGTCCCGAGTCATTATCTGTGTTTAAACTGAATTAATCATTTTTTGGAAGTTAGTCCTTAATCCTGATTAATTAATTCACTAATATGAAAATTTAAGGCTTAAGTTAATCGTATCGTGATTTCGGGATTCAGGGTTCATCGATGACATACCTTTTGTCAACACAATCCCCGAAATCCCGAAATGCGAAGTCTCGACTCTTAATCTGTGTTTAGTCTAAATTAATTCTATTTTGGAAGCATGATTAATGACAGTCAAACTTTTTAGGTTTGTTCACGTTTCGGTTTCCGATTGAATGAAATTTTTCGAATTTTGAATTCAAAAGCGCCAAAATGCGGCCTCTTTAATAAAGGATAACTGATGATATGTGACACTAATGCGTATCTTAGTAAATATCCACTGCATTCAATGTATTGAATTCTTGTCAGCTACGTCAGTACCTTCATCGTTAAATAAATTAAAAGAGAGTTTAAAGGTCTGTGTTTCGCAACATATTATGTTTCATACTATCAAGCGTAAGACGCATTCAGTCGAGCTCATACACTCATTTTCTGTGACACGTTTTCCATCTAACATAAAGTCATGGCATCAAAGAAAGCACCAAAGAAGAGTGAAGATACAGAGGAGATGCGTAACCCAGAAGGAGATATCATATCCGACACTACGCCACACGCCATCGACTCAATTAAATCCTAGACACAAATCTTTGAATTCCTGGATTACGAAATCAATAATTCTCCTACTGATTCCAAGAATCACTTTCGGGATATAGCAGAATTAGAGCTTCATAAGATCGCAGCGCGCCCTCGGCTTATGGCATACAACGACATGATCAATTGGGCCTTGGAGAAGGTTGATATCCCAACAAGAAGAATTTTAAATGATCAAGGGGTCATTGTCGGCTCATTCAGGCCAGAACATATACAAGTAATGTATAAACTCTCACCAAATCCTAAGTACATTTATAATGCCGAGTTTTTAGCTGAATTTCAAAGGAAGGAGTGTACTGAGGTAGACTGAACTTATCCTGATTTAATCAGAGAATGGTGGAGATGTCCATCAAAGTTTAGGGCTGATACCCATGGGGTTTATGCCACAACATCTTTGAACGAGTACATGGTCTATGTAGCCATTATGCTGTGTAGACTTTTCGGGAAAAAGAATCCCTGCCATTTTCCTGCTGAATAGGTCCCCTTTTTAGAAGAAGCATCGGAAGGATACACTTTTAACTGGAGCAAGATTTTGTCTGATAACCTAGCTCAAGAGGTTTCAAATTACAAAGTTGCAAGATCTAAAGGTCAGCCAGTGGCCTTTTACATGTCAGCGTACATTATGGACGCAATCTGCTTTGTGACTCTTTTTCCCCTGATGAATTGGAGTTGGAACATAACCTACCCCAAACCCATTCACGAGTATCACTCTGTGCTATGGGAAGAAAATGCTAAGAATGCGTTTTACAAAATTTGTCATTTCATAGTAATTCCAATGCATAAAATGTTTTATGGCTATGAACCCCCTCGCATTTCTGAGCTACTCTCAGAAAATCTCAAAGCAATAACCGACTGGTTTGTTGATGAAAAATTCTCTTACATTAGGGTTTATGGGTGCTCAATTCCCCCTCACACACTCCCAAAATTCCTCCCAGACAGACTGGTATTGAGGGAGGTAGCACACCAAATAGTGAAAGGTGGTATTGGAATAGAGCTAAAGGCAGCTCAAAAGAAGTCTTGGCCAATCTTCCCTGTACATGTCGGGAAATTTTCATTGCTAAACCTAGGCCATTCTAAAGTGGAAGCCGAAGCACTAGAAGAAGTTAAACTGGTAGATATCGAACACAAAAAGCATGATCCTTATCAATTAGTAAGCAAACATTTGATGCATTGCAATATGAAAGCTTATGAGAAAAAAAAGTATGTTTATGATGATATTTTCAAAGAAGTTAAAACTTATGAGGATGTATTGAACAGGGTACGGGCCTTATCACCCTACTTACAGATTCGTTTCATGTCCTTCCAAAGTCACAGGTGAAGTTGTTTGCCAAAAATTTTGCAGGGTGAATCCACGACCCCTCCTCCAGAGCAGGAAGGGCCTCCCCCAGGCTTTGAAACAGATGTACAGGATAAAGCAAATACAAAGGGAAAAATGAAGGAGATTGAAATGCCTTCACAAGAAACAAATGTTCCTCAGACAGAAAAATCAGAGGCAGGGAAAGGAAAGGAGTTGGAAACACCCTCAGAAATCCCTGAAAATTTTCCCAAAAAAGTAGGAGGAACAACATCGACAGAACTTGGAAGTCCCATTACTTCTTTGACTCCATTGCAGTCTACTTATGGAAATCCCCAAGAGGGAGATCTATATGTTAGTGATATTGAGCCTATTTCTAGGGATGAGATTCCTTCCTCTGATTAATTTTTCAGTAAAAAGAGGAAGGCTATCCTAAAACAGGAGATGCATCCAAGAGGAAACATGATGGTAAAAAAACACAAGATCATTGTAGATGGACAAAAACTTGAAGAGGGGGAATTCGCCACAGAAATAGCAGGTACAATGGGAGCCTTAGCATCGGCAAATTTATACTCTATGGGTAATTTGAGAACTATGTTGCAACAAAAAGATCAGATGATAGCTCAACTACAGGGTCAATTAAAGGACACTGAAAGAAATATCAGTTGGGAGATAAAAAAGGGTCTAGAACGAGCTAGATTAATTGACATTCAAAAGAATCAAAAACTGAAAGAAAGCTTAGAGGAAGCAAATCAGAAAATATAGGTCACTCAAGCATAGGTCCTACAAAAAGATCAGATGATAGCTCAACTACAGGGTCAATTAAAGGACACTGAAAGAAATATCAGTTGGGAGATAAAAAAGGGTCTAGAACGAGCTAGATTAATTGACATTCAAAAGATTCAAAAACTGAAAGAAAGCTTAGAGGAAGCAAATCAGAAAATATAGGTCACTCAAGCATAGGTCCTACAGCAAGAGGAAATGAATAAACAATTACAAGATTAGATTAATTCCATTCAAAATCAAGTGGTAGAGCTTGAAATCTTCCAAGCCCAAGCGCTAGAAATACATACAAAGATAGAAAAAGAGCAACAGGGAGTGTTATTTAAGCTTGAGTTTATTCAGAATTACTTTCTAGGAGCAAGTAAATCTTTGGAGAGTATTCTCCTGAAGGAGAGAGAAGTGAAAGCAGCCAGAACAACCTTTCAAAAAGCAGCGACTCTTTCAACAAAAGAGGGGGTTGGAGAGATTCAAAAGCTATCTGTTTCAGAGTAGATTAAAGGTGATTTAATACTCAAGGTGTGGGAGGAAAACCTCGCAGAAAACAAGAAAATAACCAGAGAAGTTAATGACGACTGTCAAGGAATTTTTTTACTTTTTAGAGAAAATTTCATTGAACATTGGAAAAAACGACTGTCCAGGATTGTTAGGAGAAATTAACATTGTCGAGCATCAGTTAAGATTCAAAGAGGATCTGGAAGAAAGTAAGGTAGAGATTCCACAAATAAAGGTAATTAATGTCACTCAAATTGACAAATGGATAGTAATTCCTAACTTAAAGCTACAATCTATTAAGTTCACGAGAAAGATAATCGAAGACCATCTGCCAGAACTGCAGAGAAATTTTTTCTTATTTGAAGCAAAGGATATTCCAGAAGCTCCCAGAGTTTTAGTGCAGTTTCTGGGAAAATTTATTCGTTGTCTTAAAACAGAAGGAGGAGGTTCATCAACGCAGACATAAAATATTGTTTTGAATATTTTCATCATTGGAATAATAAAGCAGTTAAAATAGAAATGTAAATGGTTCGACATTGCTCATTCATGTAACTGTTAGTCTTAGGAAGTTAGTTAATCACCAACGGGAAAAAGGTTTGGTGATCATGTATAAATACAACTTCATAAGACTGAGAAAAGGCTTTTCATTTTTTGGGAGCCGATTGTATTAGAAGTTTTCCGATTTACAATGATATAGATAATGAAGAAGAGATTCTAAATTCTGCCACCTTGAAGCTATGTGTTCCTTCACTCTGTTTTCAATATCTTTCAATATCTTTTATTCCATGTCTTTCTAATGAATGATCAACTATAGTTTAATTCAAAATTCTACTGTAGTTTGAATTTATTTGATTATCTAATCATTTACAGTTTTTTCTCTGTGATTGCTATCAACAATTTCAAGACCTATAGGTCTGTTGGATGGTTATATCTTATACTCCATTAGAAATTTTGTTTTTCTCCACTTCTTCTATTATGGTATGAAATTCTTTCAAGATTAAAGCCTCATATTCTCCAACTGTGTTTCTTTGTTTTTATTTTAATATTCTCAAATTACTTCAAGTACGGGAAACGACCTTTACTGTTATTATGTTATTATTTTGAGTTCCAAAATTCCTTTTCTATTTCATCCCACAAAACTGAAGCAACAATTTCTAAAACTTTTTATAATTTAATAAAATTTTAATCCTCATGACTATCCCAACTAATAGACAACCTAACATAGAACCCGACCTATAGGATCAAACTAGCATTGCTTTGAAATTATTTAATACTATCCTGCAAACAACAACTACCTGAGTCGAATTAGAACGTTCATGGGCAGTTATTGAGAGAGAAATCAGCATCCAAGAACAATGGGAAGCTAGACAGAGATAGTTGAGAAACCAATTCTGATTTACCCTTCGCAATTGATTCTTGCTCCTTAATTCTGTTTATTTTTCGGATGCCTTGACGGTATACTTTAGAGCCTTAAAGTATAAACTCAGGAGCAACATCTTTTTGGCGCCATTGTTGGGGAACGAAGAAACGAAACTTTTCCCTGGGAAGAACGACATTGACACTTTCTTTCTTTAATAGTGAACAAAGATAGAAAACCTTATAAGGCTACCTTTATTTTTCACTTGGCGACTCCACGATAAGTAAACTGGCTATTAGCCGAAAGAACACCAAAAAGAACCCGGATGACAAGCAGACCTCATCAGTCTCTGATCCAGAAAATATTTTAAAATCACGAAGATCCCTTAGAAAAATCATTTCACCCATACATACTATTTGTCAGCTTGATTTTATGCAGTTGAACGTTACAGAAACACTTGAGAGATCCGTCTCACTTCCCCTCTCATACGATACGTTCTCTTTTCCTGAGGTATTTTCCCCAGATTTCCGTGAGCCTTCTCCTCACACATTATGAGCTTCAACCTCAAATCTATCAATGGCCGCACACGGAGGTGCTAGAGTTGGGGGTGGTGCCCGAGGAGGACCAGCAGGCGGCCAAGCACCGCTTCCTGGAATATTTGCTAAAGTAGCGGCTTGATGTGCCCCCCTTGTCCTCCCAGTTCCCCTACACGACCTTCCCAAAAATTATATGAAAAGCCTTCCCAAATTTACAGGGGAAGGAGATTTGATCGCTCAAGAGCACATAAACTTTTTTGACCAATTTGTCGACATCCTCTAAATAGAACACGAAGATGTCTATTCTAGACTCATCGTTCAGACTTTCGAAGGACAGGTGAAGACCTGGTTCCGAGCCTTAGCAACCAGATCTCTAAGATCTTACGAAGAACTTGAAAACGCTTTTATCAGACAATGGGGGGAGAGGAGGGACCACCTCTATTACCTAACTGAATTCAGAGCTCTTAGAAAGAAAAACTCAGAATATGTTCTAGAGTTCACGCAAAGGTTTAACAAGTTGTATAATAAAATCCCGATTGAGGTCAAACCGTCTCAACCCACAACAAAGGTGACTTTTGTTGGCGCCTTTGATCTCGATTTCGCCCTATTATTGAGAGAAAGGAGATCAGCAGATCTCACGAAAATGTAAGATGATGCTCTTGAAATTGAATCGAACATGATGACATCAGGGAAATTAAAAGCAAAAATAGAAACCGGGAACAAAGAAAATAGGAAATTCAAAGAACAAGGTGGATCCTCAGGATCGGGTAAATTCTCAGGAGATAAAATAGACGAGATGGCTAGGGTAATTAGAGAACTTTCAAATAAGATCTCAAAAATGGAACTAGATAAATAAAAAAGGGATAATTTTCTTAGGAAGGATTTTAGAAGGAATCTTGATCCTTAGGCCCCACAGAAAACAATTAAAAATGAGGATAAAAAAATCCCAACCCCCTTCAAAAGTGAAAACTTCATTGGAGAGGAAGATCTAGAAGATTTTGAAGAGTTTGATGAGGATATTAATAATCTTGGAGACGATAATAAATCACCTTATTTATCGAGACAAGATTACAAAAAATCCTTAAATAAGGAGATTAGATCGGAAGACAATGTTAGCAACGATACGTCTAAAGATTTGGCCTATCAGGGTATCACAGATGATATTATAGCCGAACTACATGAGAAATATAATTTAAGACCTAGGAACAAGAGTCTTCCAACCGTCCCAACAAAAAAGATCTTGCCTAGGGGAGAAACTGATGAAGCAGCTCCAAAGGTTACTAACAAACAGACTGCAAAAACTCACACCGCTGACACACAACTTGTCAATCCAAAGTCAGTAGGAACACCCGCCGCAAAAACACAGGTCCCTGTGAGTGAAATCAAATCTGCACCACAAAGAAAAGCTGAAAAGAAAGGAATGGAGGCCCCAAACATAGAGAGCGAAAAGGCTCTGGGAAATTTTAGTCTCGAAAATGAAATAAACAAAATCAAAATCCCTATCCCACTTGTTGAACTGGCTAAAAATACCATATACAGAAAACAAATTTCCAAGATGATTATCTTTTCAGAAGACGAAAGTCAAGCCGATGTCATCAACTTAGAAGATGACAAGACGAACATAGTTTTTGGTCTGCATTTCGAAGGTGCGAGAGACACTATTGCCCCCTTCTATATCACGTTGACCTTGTTCAACCACCTACTTCATAACTGCATGCTAGATTCTGGAGCATCCCACAATGTGATGCCAGAAGCCATTATGGAGAAACTAGGTCTCGAAATCACCATGCCATATGGAGACTTATATTCATTTGATTCAAGAAATGTCAAATGCATAGGTATGATTAAAGACCTGGTGCTCAATCTGGCACAAATACCCGCAAAAATCATTCTTTTGGACATAGTGGTCGCCGACATCCCTCCGAAGTATGGTATGTTTTTATCTAGGTCATGGGGTGCCAAGCTTGGAGGATCTCTCCAGCTTGACATGACATACGCTATGATTCCAATTTTTGGAGGACAATACACACGTCTTTACAGAGAAACTAGGTTGGCATTCACGGTAGGTGATCCACATAACCCAAATAACCACCCTGTATATATTTCTGATCAAGATTTAGGAAATTGTATCTTATCTATTGATGATGATTTTGAGGTAGGTATAGACGAAAGTTGTACAGTAGAAAAAACAGAAAAAGAAAAAATTAAAAAAAAATGTATATAGCACTGGTGTATGGAAGATGTATTTTGACGGTGCTTCATGTTACCTTGGAGCTGGAGCTGGGGCACTCCTTGTGGCTCCTGATGATCAATTTGTAATCCCCTTTTCCTATAGGCTACAGTGGAATGTAGACTGCACAAATAATGTATGCGAGTATGAAGCCTTAGTACTAGGGTTAGAAGCCGCTAGGAGAATGAAAATAAAAAACCTCGAAGTCTTTGGTGACGCCGAGCTAATCATAAAATAGGTAAACCGACAGTACCAGGCCAAACATCCTAGGCTGAGGTCCTACAAGAATTGCGTCTGGGATCTGATTGACAATTTATTCTCCTCTGTCAAGGTTCTTTTCATTCCAAGAACTGAAAACCAACAGGCTGATGCGTTAGCCAAAGCATCCTCAACGTTCGCACCTTCCACTGCGTTTAAACTAAAGTATCACATACAAATGAGGCACCGGCCTTCCATACCGAATAACATACAGCATTGGCAAGTCTTTGAGGATGATGAACAGCTTCGCAAATTTTTGGAATCAATAGATGAGTTTGTCGAAACGCACGCTAACCAAGAAAACCAAAATGATCCCATTTGGATCATGTAGGAAGGAGAGGATCCTCAAGAGTTTCACGATAAAATCGCGAATCACCGGATGCTTGTTCTTAAAAATAACCAGATACCCAAGGGCCTGATTCCCTTGGAAAGATTATTCAATCAAGATGATATCCCTTCAAAATCCACCCTACAGCCTCAACCTGAAGAGGTTGAGGATTGTGACATAGGTACTACAGAAAACCCTCAGTTGGTGAAGCTATCCAAATATCTGTCCCCAGAAACCAAAAATAAATACGCGGAGTTGCTTAGAAAGTACAAAGATGTTTTTGCTTAGTCATATGAAGAGCTGAGAACCTATGACACCTCTATGATCGAACATAAGATACCCCTGAAGCCTGGTGTCAAACCCTTTAGACAAAAACTCAGACAAATCAATCCTATTTTATTGCCCGTGATCGAAAGGGAAGTCAAAAAACTCCTGGATGCAAAAATAATTGTACCATTGAGATACTCTGATTGGGTAGTAAACCTGGTCTCGGTTAGAAAGAAAAACGGGGAAATTAGACTGTGTGTCAATTTCATAAATCTAAATAAGTTATCCCTCAAAGATAATTACCCTCTACCCAAAATGGATCATGTTTTAGAAAAAGTAGTTGGGGAAAATAGGATGTCAATGATTGACGGTTTTTCCGGATACAATCAAATCGTCATCTGTGAACACGATAAAGAAAAGACAGCCTTTACCACCCCTTGGGGTACATTTATGTATGACAAGATGCCTTTTGGTTTAATGAATGCAGGTGTTACTTTCCAACGGGCTATGGATATCTCTTTCATTGGTGAAAGATACAAATTTGTGGTTATCTATCTTGATGATCTAACCATTTTTTCTAAATTTGATGAAGATCATCTGATACATCCCAAGCGGACGTTTGAGAAATGTCGCAAGTTTGGTTTGTCTTTAAACCCCAAAAAGTCTCACTTTTCTATGCAAGAAGGCAAACTCTTGGGCCATATTGTGTCTCGAGATGGAATTAGAGTTGACCCTAAAAGAGTTGAAGCTATAGACACAATAAATATTCCTAGGAATGTAAAGGAGATTCAGTCATTCTTAGGAAAAATAAATTTTTTGAGGAGATTTATTCCAAACTTTGTTGAAAGCGTGAAATTGATCACAGATATGCTAAAGAAAAACAACGAAGTGAAATGGACAGTAGAAGCTAAAGCATCGTTCGCACGCATCAAAAAGGTTATAATTGAGGCACCTATACTAGCAAGCCTTGATTATCTAAAGAATTTTCTTATTTTCTCATTCGCCTCCGAACACACACTCGCCGCGGTTCTCCTCCAAAAAAATGAAGAAGGTTTCGAGCAACCGATAGCCTTTTTTAGAAAAAGTCTTAGAGACGCTGAACTTAGATATAATATAATGGAAAAACAAGCATATGATATGGTGAAGGCGTTAAAGGCTTTCAGAACCTATGTGTTTCATTCTAAGGTGATTGCGTACGTACCCACTAGCTCCGTAAAAGATATTTTGGTTCAGTCCGACAGTGATGGCAAAAGAGGACGGTGGCTTGCCAAAATTCAAGAATTCGACTTGGAGATAAAACCAACGAGACTAGTAAAGGGGCAAGGTTTAGCTAAACTCTTAGCTGAATCAAATTTCAGAGCTCTCAGAATAAATGGCTTAAAGGGAGGTGAAGAGTGTGTGGACATGAACGAGCTCGATGAACAAATAACTGAAGTCAGAATCGAAGAGAAGATTGTTTCATCAGATTGGTACAAATACATAGTTTCCTACCTATTGACCTTGAAGTGTCCGAGTGACTTACCCCCATCCAAAGCCAGAACGTTGAAGTTACATGCAGTCAAGTACTGTATATCCAAAAGACAATTGTATTGGAAGGACCCACTTGGCTTCCTATTGGTTTGTTTGGTTGAATCAGAAACAGAGAAGGTCATAAGCCAATTTCATGAAGGAGTGTGTGGAGGACACCACGCCTGGAGGGCAACGGCTTATAAGATCCCGAGGGTAGGGTATTATTGGCCCAAACTTTTCTCAGATGTCAACGCCAAGGTCCGAGCTTGCAACCCTTGCCAATTGTTCGCAGGCAAACATAAACTCCCAACAATGCCATTGGTTCCAATCAAAACAAAAGCTCCTTTTCAACAATGGGGATTATATTTCATAGGCAAAATTAATCCTCATTCTAGTGCTCAACATAGATGGATCCTGACTGCTACAGATTACTTCACCAAATGGGTGGAAGCTATTCCAACTAGAAGGGCTACAGACTCGGTGGTAATAGATTTATTAGAAGAGAATATTTTGTTTAGATTTGGCTGCCCCTGAAAGATAGTCACAGATAACACACAGGATTTTAAATCTATGGCTATGGTCAGTTTTTTCCAAAAATATAATATTGTGCATGGTCATTCCATGACATACTACCCTCGGGGAAATGGTCTAGCCGAGTCTTCAAACAAAAGCCTAATCAATATAATTAAGAAAGTGTTGAGAGAAAACAAGAAATTTTGGCATGTGCATTTGAAATACGCTCTGTGGGCAAATATATAGGCACGAAAAAGTCTATCGACACTTCTCCTTTCCAAATGGTGTATGGGACCGATGTAGTGTTACCTATAAATCTAGCGCTTCCCGTAATGAAACTTTCGCAAGATGAGAAGGAAGAACCAAATCATGTCACAAGAAGGATAAATCAGCTAATTGAAGTCCAACAGCACAGGGCCGAAGTAGACGAAAGGTTGCAGAAATACCAGGATGACATGAAAGCGCTATTCGATCGTGAGGCCAAAGACAGAGATTTTCTCCCGAGAGATTTGGTTTTAAAATGGGATGCGAGGAAGGAGGACTCATCAAAACATGGTAAATTCGATCACATCTGATACAGACCGTTCAAGGTAAAAGCTCCTGAAGGAAAAAATTCATTTCTGTTAGAGAATTTGGACGGTAAAATCCTCAACGCCCCTATCAACAGGCATTATTTAAAACATTATATGGAATAATTAGTTTCCAAAATTCTCACTGTATATACCATTTGATTTTTCTTTTTATTTCATAATTTCCTTTGGTAAGTCTTCTTCCAAATTCAAATTCAAAAAAAAATAAAAAAAAAATAGGTTAATGTTTTTCTAGAAGTAGGGATACAAAATTTTCAATGTATTCAATTCTTTTAAAAGCCCTGATACTCTTCGTATTGTTAGCTTACAAGATTCTGGTTGGCAGCTTGACAAGCGAAAGTAGCAAACAGACAGCTTTATATTGGAAGATAAATTCACCGAAAATAGGTGATAGATAAGGTTTTTCGGTATTTCAAAAGAGAACGAAAATGGTAAGGCAAAGGTGTGAATTCCAGAAAAGTCTATTTTTTCAAGCAAAGGTTTTTTAAAAAAGAGCGATGATCGTCTCGTAAGTGTGATATGTCACTAAAAGAATGATTTCAAAATCTAGGCCCTAAGAGTTTCACCTAGAATAAGATAAGAGGTAATTAAAATAAACAAAGAGAGAAAAGCGTCTCCGGGAAAGAGTTCCAAGAGTTGGGTTTAATTCATGACCCTTGTTTTTTGATTTCTAAATCTTTCTCTGTCGCCCCTTTCTACCCTCGGTTTTGCCTTCTTAAAAGAACAAATATCTTTCTAGATTTCCCACAGAGGGAGAAGAGATTACGTCTTAGCTTTGGAAGCTGAAAAACAGTTCTTAAAAGGTAGACCAGTCATCATAACTCCTCACTCTCTGACTAAACAAAGTTATGCTTAGGCTGATCCTGACTCTCCTGGGTTTCTTAACAGTTTTCTAAGGATTTAGGCTTGCTCGAAGGAAGACCCCTAGAATTAATCTTCCCCTTTTTCCCTGTGGACTAAGGTGCTTTGAAAGTTAAAAAAGGGTTGGTCCAGGGTAATCAAAGCAAGTTGACAGACCTACACTGCAAATTTTACACAGACACCATCCCTGGTATACTTACTACCACTGATTTCCCCCACTTCGTGTTCAAAAAGTAAAATATAAAACAAATGGTGAAAGAAAATTCATATTTGATTGCCCCCATCTAGTCCAAGAAGACAATGAAAGGAAATTCATTTAAATGATTGCCCTCATCTCAAAATTTAAATGCATAATTATGATTCGAAGTGGTGAAAGGAAATTCAGTAAAAAGGGACAGATAACTTCATCGAGGTACTAAACAGGCTCGCTGGCAGTGAAGCAATATCTGAGGTATATGTAACGCTTTCATACGTAATTTTCACTCTACTCTGGTTACCAGCCTTTTCGAAACCGGATCTGCATCCCAAGTCTAGACAGAGCTCCCCAATTAAAAACATGAAATTTACTTCATTTGATGCAATCCACAAGCTACAAGATCTGTTGGATATCCTAGGATTGTTTTGATCATCTTAAAGAAGACTTAAATTCAGTAGCGAGAAGGAGAAGATCAAGAATGGGGCTGCAACTGAGTTTACAACGTTGAGAGTTTTGAAAAGCTTTTCAGAAGTAAACACAAAATCTATTTTTCCCTCTGTATCCCCTTCCTAAGCAAGTTCTACAGAAAGAAGCCATTGACTCCATTTACCCAATAAAGGCACTAAGTCTACCTGTTCTCCTCATCCCACAAGGAGACGAGGTCCCCAATTGGAGCCTATGTTGAAACATTTATTAAAAAAAAATTCTTCAAAACTAAAACCTTCCTTTTTCGGGTTTCGGATTTTCATAAAGCATAACCCTCACTATCATTTCCAAAAGTCCGGTACCAAACTCCCGACAAGCTTTATTCTTTAAATAATAAAAGGCAAAAAACCAAAAACGTTATAAAAGTCCTGACGTGCTTTCTATAAAGTTATTTTTTAAATCACGAAAATCTTAAACCCTAAAGAAGTTAAGACTAACCTTTAAAAGTTTTTCGGGATTCGGGGTTTACCGAGAACATATGTTTTAATGCATTTCCAATCGCGGAATCTCGATCCCCGATTTCCTGAAATATGGAAGTTACAAATTATTAAAGACTACGTTAATCGTATCGCAATTTCGGGATACAGGGTTCAACGATAACATACCTCTTGTCAACATGATCCCCGAAATCCCAAAATGCGAAGTCCCAAATCATTATCTGTATTTAAACTGAATTAATCATTTTTTGGAAGTTAGTCCTTAATCCTGATTAATTAATTCACTAATACGAAAATTTAAGGCTTAAGTTAATTGTATCGTGATTTCGGGATTCGGGGTTCATTGATGACATACCTTTTGTCAACACGATCCCCGAAATCCCGAAACGCGAAGTCTCGACTCTTAATCTATATTTAGTCTAAATTAATTATGTTTTGGAAGCATGATTAATGACAATCAAACTTTTTAGGTTTGTTCACGTTTCAGTTTCCGATTGAATGAAATTTTTTGAATTTTGAATTCAAAAGCGCCAAAATGTGGCCTCTTTAATAAAGGATAACTGATGATATGTGACACTAATGCGTATCTTATTAAATATCCACTGCATTCAATGTATTGAATTCTTGTCAGCTGCGTCAGTACCTTCATCGTTAAATAAATTAAAAGAGAGTTTAAAGGTTTGTGTTTCGCAACATATTTTGTTTCATACTATCAAGCGTAAGACGCATTCAGCCGAGCTCATACACTCATTTTCTGTGACAGGTTTTCCATCTAACATAAAGTCATGGCACTAAAGAAAGCACCGAAGAAGAGTGAAGATACAGAGGAGATGCGTAACCCAGAAGGAGAAATCATATCCGACACTACGTCGCACGCCATCGACTCAATTAAATACTAGACACAAATCTCTGAATTCCTGGATTATGAAATCAAGAATTCTCCTACTGATTCTGAGAATCACTTTCGAGATATAGCAGAATCAAAGCTTCATAAGATCGCAGTGCACCCTCGACTTATGGCATACAACGACATGATCAATTGGGCCTTGGAGAAGGTTGATATCCCGACAACAAGCATTTTAAATGATCAAGTGGTTGTTGTCAGCTCATAAAGGCCAGAACATATACAAGTAATGTATAAACTCTCACCAAATCCTAAGTACATTTATAATGCCGAGTTTTTAGCTAAATTTCAAAGGAAGGAGTGTACTGAGGTAGACCGAACTTATCCCGATTTAATCAGAGAATGGTGGATATGTCCATCAAAGTTTAGGGCCGATACCCATGGGGTTTATGCCACAACATCTTTGAACGAATACATGGTCTATGTAGCCATTATGCTGTGTAGACTTTTCGGAAAAAAGAATCCCTGCCATTTTCCTGCTGAATGGGTCCCCTTTTTAGAAGAAGCATCAGAAGGATACACTTTTAACTAGAGCAAGATTTTGTCTGATAACCTAGCTCGAGAGGTTTCAAATTACAAAGTTGCAAGATCTAAAGGTCAGCCAGTGGCCTTTTACATGTCAGAGTACATTATGGATGCAATCTGCTTTGTGACTCCTTTTCTCCTGATGAATTGCAATTGGAACATAACCTGCCCCGAACCCATTCACGAGTATCACTCTGAGCTATGGGAAGAAAATGGTAAGAATGTGTTTTATGAAATTTGTCATTTCATAGTAATTCCAATGCATAAAATGTTTTATGGCTGTGAACCCCCTCGCATTTCTGAGCCAGTCTCAGAAAATCTCAAAGCAATAGCCGACTGGTTTGTTGATGAAACATTTTCTTACATTAGGGTTTATGGGTGCTCAATTCCCCCTCACGCACTCCCAAAATTCCTCCCGGAGAGACTGGTATTGAGGGAGGTAGCACACCAAATAGTGAAAGGTGGTATTGGAATAGAGCTAAAGGCAGCTCAAAAGAAGTCTTGGCCAATCTTCCCTGTACATGTCGGGAAATTTTCATTGCTAAACCTAGGCCATTCTAAAGTGGAAGTCGAAGCACTAGAAAAAGTTAAACTGGTAGATATCGAACACAGAAAGCATGATCCTTATCAATTAGTAAGCAGACATTTGATGCACTACAATATGAAAGCTTATGAACACGAAAAGTCTGTTTATGATGATATTTTCAAAGAAGTTAAAACTTATGAGGAGGTATTGAACAGGGTACGGGCCTTATCACCTAACTTACAGACTGGTTTCATGTCCTTCCAAAGTCACAGGCGAAGTTGTTTGCCAAACATTTTGCAAGGTGAATCCATGACCCCTCCTCTAGAGTAGGAAGGGCCTCCCCCAGGCTTTGAAACAGATGTACAGGATAAAGAAAATACAAAGGGAAAAATGAAGGAGATTGAAACACCTTCACAAGAAACAAAAGTTCCCCAGACAGAAAAATCAGAGGCAGGGAAAGGAAAGGAGTTGGAAACCCCCTCAGAAATCCCTGAAAAGTTTCCCAAAAAAGTAGAAGGAACAACATCGACGGAACTTGGAAGTCCCATTACTTCTTTGACTCCATTGCAGTCTACTTATGGAAATACCCAAGAGGGAGCTCTATATGTTAGTGATCTTGAGCTTATTTCTAGGGATGAGATTCCTTCCTCTGATTACTTTTTCAGTAAAAAGAGGAAGGCTATCCTGAAACAGAAGATGCATCCAAGAGGAAACATGATGGTAAAAAAACACAAGATCATTGTACATGGACAAAAACTTGAAGAGGGGGAATTCGCCACAGACATAGCAGGTACAATGGGAGCCTTAGCATCAGCAAATTTATACTCTGTGGGTAATTTGAGAACTATGTTGTAGCAAAAAGATTAGATGATAGCTCAGCTACAGGGTCAATTAAAGGAGACAAAAAGAAATATCAGTTGGGAGATAAAAAAGGGTCTAGAACGAGCTAGATTAATTGACATTCAAGAGATTCAAAAACTGAAACCAAGCTTAGAGGAAGCAAATCAGAAAATATAGGTCACTCAAGAACAGGTCCTACAGCAAGAGGAAATGAATAAACAATTACAAGATAAGATTAATTCCATTCAAAATCAAGTGGTAGAGCTTGAAATATTCCAAGCCCAGGCGCTAGAAATACATACAAAGATAGAAAAAGAGAAACATGGAGTGTTATTTAAGCTTGAGTTTATTTAGAATTACTTTCTGGGAGCAAGTAAATCTTTGGAGAGTATTCTTCTGAAGGAGAGAGAAGTGAAAGCAGCCAGAACAACCTTTCAAAAAGCAGTGGCTCTTTCAAAAAAAGAGGGGGTCAGAGAGATTCAAAAACTATCTGTTTCAGAGCAGATTAAAGGTGATATAATACTCAATGTGTGGGAGGCAAACCTCTTAGAAAACAAGAAAATAACCATAGAAGTTAATGACGACTGTCAAGGAATTTTTTACTTTTTAGAGAAAACTTCATTGAACATTGGAAAAAACGACTGTCCAGGATTGTTAGGAGAAATTAACATTGTCGAGCATCAGTTAAGATTCAAAGAGGATCTGGAAGAAATTAAGGTAGAGATTCCACAAATAAAGGTAATCAAGGTCACTCAAATTGACAAATGGATAGTAATTCCTAACTTAAAGCTACAAACTATTAAGTTCACAAGAAAGATAATCGAAGACTATCTGCCAGAACTGCAGAGAAATTTTTTCTTCTTTGAAGCAAAGGATATTCCAGAAGCTCCCAGAGTTTTAGTGCAGTTTCTGGGAAAGTTTATTCGTTGTCTTAAAACAAAAGGAGGAGGTTCATCAACGCAGACATGAAATATTGTTTTGAATATTTTCATCATTGGAATAATAAAGCAGTTAAAATAGAAATTTAAATGGTTCGACATTGCTCATTCATGTAACCGTTAGTCTTAGGAAGTTAGTTAATCACCAACGAGAAAAAGGTTTGGTGATCATGTATAAATACAACTTCATAAGACTGAGAAAAGGCTTTTCATTTTTTGGGAGCCGATTGTATTAGAAGTTTTCCGATTTACAATGATATAGATAATGCAGAAGAGATTCTGAATTATGTCACCTTGAAGCTATGTGTTCCTTCACTCTGTTTTCAATATCTTTCAATATCTTTTATTCCATGTCTTTCTAATGAATTATCAGCTATAGTTTAATTCAAAATTCTTCTGTAGTTTGAATTTATTTGATTATCTAATCATTTACAGTTTTTCCTCTGTGATTTCTATCAGCAGTTTCAAGACCTATAGGTCTGTTGGATGGTTATATCTTATACTCCATTAGAAATTTTGCTTTTCTCCACTTCTTCTGTTATGATATGAGATTGTTTCAAGATTAAAGTCTCATATTCTCCAACAATGTTTCTTTGTTTTTATTTTAATATTCTCAAATTACTTCAAGTACAGGAAACGACCTTTACTGTTATTATGTTATTATTTTGAGTTCCAAAATTCCTTTTCTATTTCATCCCACAAAACTGAAGCAACAATTTCTAAAACTTTTTATAATTTAATAAAATTTTAATCCTCGTGATTGTCCCAAGTAATAGACAACCTAACATAGAACCCGACCTACAGGATCAAACTAGCATTGCTTTGAACTTATTTAATACTATCCTGCAAACAACAACTACCCGAGTCGAATTAGAACGTTCATGGGCAGTTATTGAGAGAGAAATCAGCATCCAAGAACAATGGGAAGCTAGACAGAGACAGTTGAGAAACCAATTCTGATTTACCCTTCCCAATTGATTCTTTCTCCTTAATTCTCTTTATTTTTCCGATGCCTTGACGGTATACTTTAGAGCCTTAAAGTATAAACTCAGGAACAACAGGGCCTTAAAGATATCCACCTTTTTGCACAATCTTTAGCAGCAAAATCAGTTTGGCAATTGATCACCAAGGATAGCTTGTGAAGAAGTATTATCATTCATAAATATATAGCCCCAAATTGCCTAATAGACTAGATTAGATTGGAAAGGAAAAACATTCAAAATGTGTCAAACCACTAGAAAGCATTGACACAATCTTTCCCAATGATAGGGAAACATTTGGTTTGGCTGGTAGGGAATGGATCTTAGGTGAATGTCGGCGTCGATGTTATTTTAGGGTGTCGACATAATATTTTTCTCCTAGTAGTACTCTTCACCCAACTTCCAGAACTTGGTTTGTGTACTCTTAATAAGATCGGTAGGCCTCATGATATAATGCTTTGGGTTCAAGGTTGGAGGTCGACAAAATACTTGGGGATAGAAGGAGAGATAGGGAATTGTTAGGAGGATTTTCTAGTTGAGATTTGCAATGCAAATATCATATTGAAGGACCATCAAGATGAGCTTAGATGGGAAAAGAAAATGGTTGGGGGTGAGTTTTTCGTTAAGTTAGGCTATCAATCACTTTTACCTCGTGTTGTTGGCGAAAAGGCTTGGTAGTGGGCCAAGCTATGGAAATTAAAGGTACCAACCAAGTGTACTCTCTTTATGTGGCTCGTGTTCCACAATCGAGTATTAACTTGGGAGCTACTCCAACGGAGAAGATTTCAAGTTCCATGATGGTGCACTCTTTGGAAGAAGCAAAATGAGAATATCTCACACCTCTTCATAGAGTGTCCATTCTTGGTGCAGATTTGGATTGATATTGAGGGTCAAATGGGATTGTCAAATATATGGAGGAAGAAAGAGTGGTTCACCCAAATGGATCTAAAGGTTTAGGGGCACTACCCTATTTAGTGGCTTGGGGGGTCTAGCTAAGAATGCTAGCATCTTCAAAGATTGACGCTCTCCTCCCTTTAGAGTCACAACCCAGGTATTAGCTTTACTTCCTTCTTTTCAATCTTCAAGCATCAACAAAGGGCCCTAATTAGTGGGTGACATTCATATTGACAAAAGTATTCCCTGGTGTTTCTTTAATGGAGCCTGTAAGGGCTTGGGTCAGTCTTGTGGGTTAGACTTTGTTATATTTCTTTCAGAATTGCACTACTTCATTGAAAAAGCCAACTTAGGGGCTTGGACAAATAATACAAGTGAATTCAAAGCTCTTTATTTTCTCCTAAACGTGGCACTGAATAAGGAAATTCATTCACTACAAGTCTTTGGGGACTCAACAATCGTTATTAGGTGGATGAAGGACCAAGTCTGGATCGATAATATAAGACTTTCGACTCTGGCTTTGAAACTGAAGGATATTTCCACAATTTTATAATATCTATTTCTCTCATGTTTATAAGGAAAAAAATGCACATGTAGACTCCCTTTATAAAGAAGGGTTATATTTGGCTCCAAATACACTCTCTAAAGAAGAACATGTGGGAGAGGTTATTGTCTATACTATATCTTTAAGCATTGATGACTTTTAAAAATATGTGGGACAATTAGTATGATGCTTATAAGATTTTGGTCTATTAAACTTATGGGTTATTGATAGATGTATGAGGCACTCTTTTGAAGACTGTATTCTTATCTTATGTATGGAGACATGGAAGGCTATATGGGAAGGAAACTTGGGCTTGTTAGTGGTTGTTGGTCTCTTTTTGGGGGAAAATTATGATAGAGCCTCAATATGGGCCAATTACTCTATTTTTTTATACATTGTAAAAGGATTTATAAGGATTGTATTTTTATATTTTGCATGAATAAATAAATACGTTTTTTTTCAAGGAAAAAAATTCACTTAGTGTTAAATTTTTTGAGTACAAATGACCGATTTATTCTATTTCCACTTAAATCGATACAATTATATAAATATATTTTAACATGAATTTAAATGATGATGATGATAATGGTGAAAGTAATATTGGTTTGTTGGAACTAAAAAAAAGGTAAGAAATTACTTGATTTGCTTTAAAATTTTATTTTTGTATTCAAAAAACTTTAAGAGAAGCAATCCTAAATCACCATCGTTTTGATGAGTCAAAAGTTTAAGAAGGTTGGTATTGTAACAAATATTTTGAATTTTAGATTTTATGTGGGTGTATGCAAGACATTTTAAGAAAAAATGTTTTTCTTCTTCGATCCTCTTAGTGTCACAAAGATGACAAATTCTTTTGACCCACATCATTTTATGAATTGTCCAATGCCTTAGTTCACTATCATGGAACTTGTGTTAGGTACCCGAGGAATCATGCAGAAAAGAGAAATACTGCAGAGGATAACAGAGGAATAGTAATAGAAAACGGAAATACGGCAGAGAATAACAATGAAACAATGAATTATATGGAACCACAACACCAAAATAACACATTTATCGATAGGAAACAATGTTCACTTGCCTCTTCGAGAGGGAAACCTCCGATAGAGTAGAGCTCTATTACAATAATTCTCAAGAAAAAACTTCTCATGCCCTCAACTCCTATTTATACTAAATCTATCTACCACAAGAACAATCTAGATGAAGATCTTCTAGAAGCAGAAGTTTATATTAGGTCTTATTGCACTTGACTTATTCTTCCTTATTACTAGGCCTTATTAATATTGGCCTTTATTTCATGGAAAATATATTATTCTACCTACATGAGGGGTTAGGGAGGTTAGGTCCCTAACATGGCCCGCCCCTTAAAAATAGTCTTGTCGTCAAGGTTTGAGATGATGAAATTGTTGCAGAATGGTAACTGGCTCTCAGGTGGCATTTCTTGAAGTTGTATCTTTCCACTATACTAACACTTCCTTGATGGTGCGGTGATGGAGACAATGCTCACATTGGTCCAAGACTGCTTGTGGCTGCAACCATATGGAGCCTTCTTCATCCAACTCAGGGATATTGGTTTGAGTTTGGCACTTAGTTCCAATCACCTTCTTTAATCATGAGACATGAAAAACAAGATGGAGCTTAGAATGACTTGGAAAAGATAACTGGAAAGCGACCATTCCCACGCGCTTAAGAACTATATAAGGACCATAAATTTTAGGTGCAAGTTTCTAACAATGTTCAACCTTGAGTGAAGTCTTCTTATAAGGTTGCATTCGAAGAAACACCCGGTCCCCTTCAACAAATCAACGTTCGAAATGACCTTGATCTACTTGTTTCTTCATATGATTCTGAGCCATTACCAAATTCTCTTTGAGGGAATGAAGAATAGCCTCTAGAACTGTAAGAATTTGTTCAAGTTCATGAACCTTCAAGATAACTAGAATGTATGAGAAAACTGAAGGTGGATTCTGTCCATATATTGCTTCAAAAGGAGTCATGTGAGGAATTGTATGGTAAGATGTGTTGTACCACCATTCAGCCAGTGGTAACCATTGAACCCACTGATTTTTCCTCTTAGATGAAAAACACCTCAAATATGTTTCCAAACACTTGTTTACAACTTCATTTTGGCCATTAGTCTGAGGGTAATAGGATGTGCTAAGATGCATTTGGGTTCCCTGTAGCCTGAACAATTCTTTCCAAAAATTGTTTGTGAAAGTGGGATCTCAGTCAGAAACAATAAAATGAGGCATGCAATGAAGCTTGAAGATATTATCCATGATAAGTTGAACCATGATGGATGCAGTAAATGGGTGTTGAAGAGCGCATAAATGAGAATATTTGGAAAGATGATCAACTACCACCATGGCGATTGACTTATTTCCCAATTTAGGTAAGCCAATAATGAAATCCATAGAGATATCCCTCCAAATAGTGGGTGGAATCATAAGCGGTTGAAGTGTGTCAGGGGCTTTGACTGTTTCTCCATTTTTGCATTGACATACATCACATTCTACCATAAAGGTGCATATGTCATGTTTCATACCATCCCATAAAAAAGAACGTTTGACCCTGTCATAGGTTTTGGTAAACCCTAAGTGCCCAGTTGTGGGTGTAGCATGAAGCTCAGAAAGCACCATGGATTTAAGTTGTGATTGTTTACTTAAATACATACGATCTTTTTAGTGAAGCTCATCATTGTGCCAAGAGTACCCTGGGGAAAATAGAGAATTGTCTTGCAATTGTTGGAGTAGACGCAAAATTTTGGGATCTTGCAGCCATTCTTGGAGAACATCTTGGACT
>SNQJ01S0035796.1:40613-52308 GCA_010110895.2 Picea sitchensis | reverse complement strand
CTTTTATACTATTCACTACTTTATCAACTCATAGGAAGTATGATGCTATGTTTTCATATTCATTCATATTCAATTGTTCAAACTTGGCTCTGAAAATATGAAGTTTAGCTTCCTTAACTTCTGCATCTCCTTCGTAGATAGTCTTTATTTTATCCCACATTTATTTTTCATATTCACATTGCATAATATTGGCATGTATAGATTGATCCACACCATTCTCGATAGTGTTTCTATCCCTTGAATCATTTTCTTCAAGCTTATTTCCATCTCTATCTATCGGGGGAGTGGCAGGTGCTTTATATCCATGTAAAATTGATTTCCAAACATCAAATCCTTGTGCTTTTATATAATTTTCCATTCTTATGCTCCAAAATCCATAGCTCTCACCATCAAACTATGGTACCCCAATCCTAGCATGATCCATGATATCCTTCCAGTGGTTAGACTTCTTCTTGAAGGAACTGATCTCATACCAATTGTTGTATTACCGAGAGGGGGTGGGGTGAATCGGTAATGAGAAAATATAGTACTTTTAACCATAATATATTATTCAACAACATTCAACATTTTATCATTAGCACTAAATATATAATCAACAATATAATCATAAACAACATCACATCACAATAGATACACAATACACCAGAATTTATTTGGAAACCCAAATGGGAGAAAACCAAAGAATTATTTTCTTATATATAAAAATAATACATTCATTGGAAGAAACAAATTCCTGATTCTCCAGCTACAACTGGAAGGAGGCTCCAACCCCATATTCTCAGGCTTCAACCTCAAGGAATATACAAATCCCTAAATTCTCTATCTCCAACCAGAAGGAGGATACAACCCCTTGAGTTCTCTAACTCCAATTGGAAAGTGGATAGAATCACCTATGCTTACCTTGTCCTGCCTACCTGAAGTATAAGTGTAGACCAATGTTTTCTATCATTTACTCGTCCACCATCACTATCATTGTCCTTGTCACTTTGTCTCTGTCACTGTCACTATGTCTCTGTCATTCTATCTCGGTCACTGTCACTCTGTCTCTGTCACTGTCACTATGTCTATATCACTTTGTCTTTGTCACTGTCACTTTCTCATTAACATGTATCTGCTCATCAACCAACTAACACTTGTACCATACCATGCATCAATTATATACCAACATACATACTATCTCATGCATCAATCATGAACCAAAGATAAATCAATAAATAATAGTGAATCATGAGCTAGAGCATCAACCATGTGTAACATTTACCATATACCATACCATCAATCATATGCATATATGTGCCATATCATTAATGAAGTATCTCAAAGAAGAAATGCATTCCCCTCATGCATATGCCACCATACAACATGAATATCCCTCAACCATAATCAACTCAAACATAAGAACTATAAAAACCATGTCATGTGTTGAACCAAATATAAGAGTTCTCCTCACTCTACCAAGCAACCAAGATATACCATATCCAGATACCAAACCAACCATACCAAGTCTGCTTCAAGCATACTTCATATTATGACAAGAAGTAATCATCAAAACAAGTATACAAACATACCAATACCTATGTAGCTAACTTGTAGACTTCCTTCATAACTTTAGGGACTTGGTGCCAACATCTACTCAAACTTCCATAAGATTTTCACATATACACTACTTTCTCTTCTACAACCCACGAATATCCGTGATTTCCTCCATTGCAGCCTATGTACATTCACACCCTACTGACCTACAACTTGCAAATACCCCAAAATCTAGGGTTTGTTGCAAACTTGATAATTTCACCTTCGACCTTCCTTTTCTACCTCAGAAAAATGTCGTCACAACCTTAGCAAAATATCACTAGATCAAAAGATAGATAATTAATGAATAAGTGTGTGAGTGTTCTTGTTAATGAATCATTGAGGTGTTTATTTAATTGTGTTATGTAAATCCTCTCCTTAATTTAGGGCTTCTATGGTTTTCTTGTTACAAAAACTTTACCCTTTCATTAAGGACTTGTAACCAACTAGAGTATTCCTGACCACTTATCTGGGGCTTACAACTACACAAAGTCATATCTCCTTAATCGTGAGGATCTACATGGCGTTCCACATATCATCGAAAATGGAACAATGAGTATTATCCATATATGAGTATCTTGCCTACATTTACTCTATCCTTCATGTCCATATTCCTTAGTCAACTTCGGGTACAAAAAACATACCATTGGGGCTTCTTCATGGGTTGGCATCAATGAAAACCAAACTATCAACAATCTCACCCATCGCATTGATGGAAACACTTAGGTATGGCGATACTTATGTTCATGCTCCCCCTGTGAAAATGGCTCCCCCTGTCTCCATGCTACTCTCTCTCTTTCTCCATGTATTTCTCTAACTCTTCCCCTTTGACATCAATGGAAAAGGGTAATCCTCCTATTGGGGATGCTCCCCCTATCTATAGGCCTCTATTGTCTCGATTGAATTTTCTCTTCATGGTGCTTCCTCATGTAACTCTCTGATGTATATAAAAATAATTCAAAATAAATAATTACTTGAACTCTTTAATACTTTTGTTTCTCTCCCCATGTCTTGTTAAGTTTGATGTTGTGTAGATCACTATGGGGCATAAACTATTCCAATCTTTTGTCGCAGATACTCAAAAGTTTCCCTTGCAAGAGGTTTGGTGAGGATATCTGTAATATTGTTGGACAAGAAGTTTTGTATACAGGTTGGGTGAAAAACCTAAGTATAATGAAAGTGCACAGAGAAAGGAAAGTAGCACACAACTAAGATACATTCCACAGGAAAGTGCACAGAAGGAAGAAAGCGCACAGGAGGAAGACAATGCACAAATAGAAGAATAAAGAAAGAGAGTGAGAGAATAAATCATAAGAGAAGGATGAAAACACAACATTCCATAAATAGAACAAGAGAAAAGAAGAATGAAGAGAGAAAAGAAGAAGAAAGCAGTCAAACAACCAATTAAATGAGTTGGACATGCAATGTAATGGGCTATTTTTGGGATAAAAAGACTAGGGTTTTAAGCCTTAGATTTTGGGGTATAAATATGTAACGGGTTGGGATATTAGGGGTATGAAAATATTATGGCAGAGTAATGAATGTAATTGTTATTTGTTAAGAATAAATATGAATAAAGAGAGAGTTTAGACATGATATTGAGTCTTGTGGTATCTATTTGTCCATGAGTGTTTATGAATTATGTTTCTATGATTCATATAATAGACTTAGATTATGGATTAATTATGGTGGAATATTCATGACTGCGACTATGAAGAATCTTTTTAATAATCGAGAATATTCTAAGAAGAGGAATAATAATAATAATAAAGTAATACTAACTATAGTTGAATCACCCGCATATATATAAGAAGAAAGAATAAATCAACTGTATGTCTCTCTTTCCCTTACTACTGTAGAAGACTGGTTCTTGCAGTCCCAATAGATACGTTGGGTGAGACTTCATCTGTGAAAGAAGGTGATGCCGAAAGGGCCAGTGTATGGTGGGTTTGTTTTTCATAGGTAAAATGAACCTTGGGTCTTACAACCCATGCACAGAAGAGTTAAGCCAGCAAATGGTTCTGTTGTCAGGACCGGGAATTGTGATTAAGGGAATGTTTTAGAGGTCGACTAAGCAGGAGATCATTGACTGGTTAGAAAGAAAAGAATGAGAATTTGTACGACAAGAGAACATGAACCCATGGTTAAGTGACAAGCAATGGATGCTAAGGTATGTGTTCACGGATCTGCATGAAATTTTCTTTGGTGAATTTCCAAAAATTATGACCGAGTGGCTAGAAAGGTTAGTATAAAAAACGAGAATGTTTAGTGTTGCAACGCTAAGAAATTAGACTCTTGAATTGGTAAGATAATTGAATTCAGTAAGTAACCCAACTAATAGAGAAATTGATTTTTGGTTGGATAATGTACTAGGGGGATATGTTACATAATTTTCCATAAATTTCATTCAATCATACAGTGTTGCATATAGAGACCTTTACAAAGGTTCGTGCAAGAGGTTCTTGAAATCATTAAATATGTGGATAAAAATGTTGTTGTTTGAAAAAAATGTGATGATAATGAATTGTCACACATAGGGGGAGCCAGAGGATGACAGGAGGATCGTGTAATAGAAATAAGGAAGCAATGAAAAAGGAAGGAAGGGGATGAGGATGCAAGAGGGTAGTATACCAGAGAATGAGTACAAGTTTGGAGAGTTGCACATGGGAAGGAGGTACAAGAGGAAAAATACTGAGGCTGGGAGAGAAAAGCCGCACAGTGAGCTAGATAAAAGAGAACATTGCACACTGGTCTGAATCATGGAGGTACCATATATAGGCGGGGAAGAAGAGCAGTTTCGGTCTAGCCCAGTAATAGAAGAGTCAGTAAGTCTTACTCAAACATGATCGTGCATTGAATCCATGACCCCATGTGCATCACCATAATTAGAGATAATATTTGAAGACTTATCAAAATCCATTGTAGTTATTCAAGGAGGATAGAGTAGTAGCAGTCAGAATAGTGGGAGTAGTGCACCAAGTCAAATTTAAAATCAGAGTCCACCAACATCACCAAGAGGAGGGACTACACAAACCAAAATGGTGGGAGTAGATAATACTCTTATACTTATCGAATTCAAGGGAGTGGGTTCAAAGAATATGGAAAAACACTTGTTTTTCTGTGAGACAATTTGGGTTGCCAAGAACATACATGACGAGGATGTGAAGATTGCGTAGTTAGCGACAACATTCAGAGGCTGTGTGCTAGTATGGTATATGAAGTTACATAGTATTATGTCTATAAGACATACTAGGATGTTGGTAGAAATAAAACAAGCGCTACTAAAGGAGTTCAAAAAGCCAAAGTCAGAGTCACAATCACTACTACATATTGAAAAATTTTCGACGACTACTTGCGACGAAAGTACCCTTTCGTCGCAAAATTCAAGAGAAAGAGTTCAAATTTTCAATTTTATTATAAATCCATCTCGTATTCGTCTCTCAGGTGACAAATCCATATGTTCATCTCTCTTGTGACGAACGTGAAGATAGTGGCATGTCATTGCGCTTGCGATGAACTTATGTATTCGTCGCAAGAGCGATGATAACCATTGACCTTTACACTATTTGATAAAGTCAACATTGACTGTTATACTCTTTAACAAAGTCAAAATTGATTTGATCAACGTTCATCGCAAGAGCGATGATAACCATTGACCATTACACTACTTGATAAATTCAACATTGACTGTTATACTATTTGACAAAGTCAACATTGATTTGGTCAATGTTTGTCGCTATTGTGACGAAAAAAACATCTATAAATATTTTGTGAATAAGATATGTTGCGACAATATTGTTATAACAACGACGGTTCAGAAAGGGTATTTTTGTGTGGAAGAATGTCGCATAATATTAGAGGTGGGAAAAAAAGTAAAGAGGGTGAAAAGGGTGATGGTAGATGTTATTTCCCTTGCAAAAGATGTTTCACTACACGTCCCATAATAATTTTAATAGAAACAACTAAAAACTATTGTAGGAAATATGGGCGCATTGATGGGGTATCATCCCATGGTAATTATTATCTATATATTCATTATTTGTTTTTATATTGTCGATTATATATATATATATATATATATATATATATATATTGTTTTAATATTTGTTATACACACTAATTTTTCACGATTGTTTGTAATTGTAAAGTTAGAGTTTCCCTCTAACTTTTTGCAGAATATTGCACCAAGTAGTAGTAGAAATGATGTTGTACAAGCTGAGGAACATGATCAATAAAATGAGGATCTCATGGAAGAAGATGTTGGGACAAATCAATTTAATGATCCAATAGAAGAAGATGATGGGACAAATCAAATGATCCAAGATTTGTTTTCTCAGCCAGATGAGGATCGGGACAGTGATGGTATTTATGATGAACCTCTATTAGAAAAGGCAAGTAAATGACTTTAAGAAGGCTCAAGAGAAAATATTCTCTCCACTACATTGTTGATATTGAACTTAAAAGTTATGAATAATTTGTCGAACACTTGTATGACACAGATCCTAAGGTATGTAATATGTTTCATCTCATATTATACATAAATGTTGACTTTTTTCTATTGGTTTTTAGTGTTAATTAATGTGTAAAATAAGAATGCAATTTTTATGATTAATATTCTTTACATTAACTAGTTATTTGTTATGTTGTAGATTGTTAGGTGATTTTTTGTTACCATCGTCAAATATTTTACCTCGCACATATCAAGATTTGCATGCCATTATGAAAGACATTAGAATGGATTATCAAACTATAGATGCTTGTCTTAATGATCATATTATATATTATGGACAACATGCTTCAAAAAAAGAATGCCTGCAATGTCGTATCAGTAGATATCGAACCGATCAAGTAACAAAAAGAGTGCATCGAAAGGTTCTTCGTCATATTCCCATAATTTCGCGTTTGCAGTGATTGTTCAAGTGTGAAAGCATAGCACAATTTATGGATTACCATGCATGTAACAAAAGTGGAGATGGTGTTCTTAGAATTCTTGTCGATGGTTACACATTTAGGGAAATTGAGGAAAAATGGGCATATTTCAAAGATGAAGCTCATAATGTTAGGCTTTCATTGACAGCTGACGATGTTAATACATTCAGAGAGCTTAGGTATATTTACTCAGTGTGGCCTATTTTTGTTATCAACAATAACAATCCTCCTTGGATGTCAATAAAGAGGGAGCACATAATGTTGACAATGATTGTTCCAGGTATTTGTTGACATTAATTTTTTGAATCTAACATTTTCATTTGTATCGTTTTTTGCATAGTATATTTTGTTTATTTATTTACTTATATATACATATCATGGTTATAGTAATTATGTGTAATTACAAACAATTAGGTAAGTTCCAGGTTAAATATATGAATGTCTATATCGATCCTCTTATCGACGAGCTACTAAAGTTATGGGATGGAATCACTATGTATGACGTCTGTAAACCAATCGGGGAGAAGAAATCTAAATTCCATGGAATACTTTTATGGACAATTCATGATGCCCCAGGAATAACACATTTCTGTGGTATGTATCATTCTATTTCTCTTTAATACTATATAATTTTTTAAAGATATCATGTTGCATGTTTAATTTTTAAATAATATCATCGTATAATTGACATTAATCCATTTGTTGCAGGTCTTCAAACAAAGGTTAAATTTTCATGTCCATTTTGTGGTCCTAAGATGAAGCATCACCATTTAAAAGTTTAGGAAAGGTGGTGTTTGATGAGTATAGAAACCTCCTCCCTAAAAACCATAGGTATCATACTACTAAAAAACATCTTTTCAATGGGAAAGAAGAGACTGGTTTAAAACCACAAAGAATAACACCTCACCTATGGAGGATGGAATAAAATAGAAATCATTAAGGTACACAATTTCTTTATGTATCGTATATCATGTAATTTTTTGAATGTTCATTTTAATAATTGAATTTATTTTACCATATTTGATAATTATTTTTGTGATTTCTTTTATGCTTCATGAAGGCCGCCATCGTGAAGGTATTAATAATGGGATTCCATGATGAATGAAATGTTATCCCACTCAATTCATGAGGTTTCCCTACTATGAGGAGCTAAAAATATCTCATGTGTTTGATATAATGCATATCAGGAAGAATGTGGCATAAACGTTATGGCGAATCATAGATGGTAGGAGGGATAAAGAAAAAATTGTCAAAATTTGTACTGACATTCAGGAAGCCAATCATGCAATGTGAAGTGTGATCCGATCAAATAGAGATGGACTAGACCGAAATAACCTTCCATGGTTATTAACAGAGAAATAAAGCAATGATGTAAAAGAGGTCATTCAAAGAACTAAATTTCCCACGGGTTTTGCTTCAAACATAAATAATATTTTAATGAAGAAAGGTGAATTTGGTGGGGTAAAAACACAATGATTGGCATACCTTCATTAAGGTAATAATTTTGGTATACATATTTATATATATTGGCCTTATACATATTTTAATTTTTTTAATTTTTTTTGTCTACTTTTGTCGAAACAAATAACGCTTCATTTTTTTTGTTATAGTATGTTCTACCGCTATCTCTCCCAAACGACCTTGACAACAACGTCAAACAAGTTATATATGATCTTGGAAAATACATGAGGTAAGTAGTTGCAATTTATATGCAAAATGTTATTTCAATTTGTTTTTGTACTTAATGACATGTGTTTTACTTGTAATGTAATATATTATATTATGTTATGTTGAAACATGTTATTTTCATGTGTCATGATCTCATGTAGATGGTTGTCATTGAAAGAAATCCATGAAGATGATATAAAGTATTGGAAGAGAGAAATTCCTCGTCTAATGTGTGAAATGAAAAAGTATACACCTCCAACATTTTTCAATGCACAAGAACACTACCACATACACCAAGTTGAGGAGATTGAAATTTGTGGACCTGTTCACACAAGGTCAATGTGGATGGTGGAGAGGCACTTGAAATCATTGAAGGCGTTGGTTAGACAAATAGCACGTCTTGAGGGTTCTATGGTGGAGGGATATATGGTATATCAATATATGGTGTATATTAGTCAGTATCTTCCTAAATTAGCAGCGCTAACTATGCATGCAGTGGATCGCATTTGGGATGTGAACTCCATAAAAAAATTTGAAGATTATGAGCACCTGTTGGGGAAAGCTAGAATGAAAAAAATGAGAGGTAATGTATTAATAATTGTGGAGATTTATATTAATAATACATATAAAGTTTCATTTTTTGTGTATATGATCATACTCGTTAATATATTAATATCTGTTATTTCATAAATTATTAATATTTATAACCATGGATGTTATAACTAATATTTAATATTGGCGAATTATGATTTTTTTATTCAGTTTCTCAAGAGTGGGATGCACTACATTTATACATTGAAAACAATATTGAATGGATGAATGTATGGATTAAAAGATTTAAACAACATCATGGAGGTAGGTTATCATGGCAACGACTGTCTGAATTGGTTAAATAAGCTCGTCGTAATGAATATGCCAATGTCACACAAAGGGAGATTGATTTATCATATGGTTTGAAAGATGGGCAGGCAAGAACATTCACCCATTTTATTCAGTTATTTTATATTAATGTGACTACATGTGTACTTTATTTTTCAGATACTTTCCAAGTTATATAAATATGTATATTAATTTATTAATTGACAATGCATCTTTTACATATCTGGCATATTGTAGTTGAAACACCACAAGGCTATGTGGTGCAATGGTCGTAAATTTCACATCAAACAATTGGATGAAACCAGGAAAACTTTTGATAGTGGGATAATTGCAGTATTCCAGGTCACTAATGTTTCCTCTAGGAGTGACAGACACCCTCAAGAATATGAAAATAGATACTATGGGTGTTTAAACGATATACTTGAGTGTGACTTTAATTCCTTCAGATTAGTTTTTTTCGATGCCAAATGGTATAGTTTACGAATGCATGAATGTGATGAGGAAAGAACTATTATTCAACATGACAACAAATTTCCGATGATTAAAACAATGATGTTTGAAAGAGGACATGATCGCTATGTTTTCCAAGCCAATGTGAACAAGTCTTTTACTCGAACATTCCAGGTGAGAGGGATTGGTCATTTGTTATTAGATATGATCCAAGAGGAATTCCAGTTAAGTATACTCATTTATAGGAAGAATATGATATTGAAGATCAAGAAGATGATTTTCCATATCAGACGGAGTCAAAAGATCATGCAGGGTCGACAAACGAAGAAGACGAAGAAGATCATGATGTAGGCCTATGAGACAATATTGCAATTCTTGATGATGATGTTGTTGAGTCTCCATTTTAACACTTCTAATGCCCTATATTACCTTATATTTGAGGCTATTTTACCTATTCCATGTGTATCTAATTCACTGTTTCCTCCATAATACACTCGATGACCTTGTTCACGTGCATAAGAGGTAACTTATGATTGAAGCATGATTTGTTTAGTTTTATTGCGTTAATTCGATTAAATGCTTGATTATGTATGATCCTAATCACTTTGAATCTTAAGCAACATGATCTGGTACCCATTCTATTCCGGTACCAAGGCTCCACCTATTCTGGTACCAGCTTGTGCTAATCCGGTACTAGAAATAATTCAAAATTTTGGAAAGCTTATAGAAGAAAATTGGGCTCATGGGTTTTGTCTAGAACGATGTTTTCATGAGGAATCGTGAGTCAGAATTCACCCACATCACACGCGTGGACCTCCATCTCAGGGGGAATGATTCTGCCAAAATTATAAAAAAACTGAAACTGCCAACTTGAGCCTCGATTTTCATGCATATGGTATCAGATCTAGAAATTCTAATACATGGGTTTTGTCCAAAATATGAAAAATTGAGTATGAGAAGGGCCACTTTTCAAAATTAGAATTGGTTTGGGAGATATGGGTGGGGGACTAACTCGAATCTGCCCAAATTGTTAAAAAACACAGATTTTTGGGATTTATCCTAAAATTGTAAAAAATGTTTTCTTAGCTTGGGGATTTGGTTTCATCCATTCCTCCATGGATTTTATGTATAAATAATACCTCATAGGTATGAGTAGAGAGGAATTATTATTATGATGTAAGATTGGTTCTTGAAGAAAGAGGAATTAGTATGTTGCAAATTGGATTTCTGAACCAACTCTTTTTGTAAATTTATTTGCTGAAGATCAATGGAAGTTTGAATTCAAGGATCCTGTGTGTCTCTTAGCATTTATCATCTTCTGATATAAAATTTTCCATGTTCGCATCGACAAGGGCCCACCGATCCAGCTTGGTAAGCTCATTGTAAATTATTAGCATAGATTTCTATTTCATGTACTTGTTGTCTTGATTTCATTTTTGATTTCACTGTTAGAATTGATTGCAAAGTGTGGAAGTACATGAACAATTGGGAGTCCATAATTTTCATTACATAAGACATTAAATGGAACATCTCATTAAAAATTATGTTTCTTGTGTTGAAATGAAGTAATTTCTAGAATTGCAAGATTGTAAGATTGTATTAAATTTCTGTTTGGGATGCATCAATTGATTTTGAAATGTGTGAAGAATTAGATAAGAATTTCTTGCAAGTTTGAAGTGAGTTGTTACAGGAAATGAGATCAGACTTCATCTCTGACCTTCATGCACCATTTAATGAAGCCTCTCAATTATATTGACTATTTTTTGTACTACACATATTTGATTGGCATTGATAGGGTTATGATTGATTTCTTTCTAAGAGTGGATAAAGTGGATTGTTGATTGTTGTTTCAAATGCTACAGGGAACAAGATATTAAGTTCATCTCTTTATTTCATGAGCCTCTAATGAATATATTTGTCATCTAAGTAAGAACCTTTTGATTCACTGTTTGCTTGAGAAGTTTTGTTATCATTTTTCCCTTCTAAGTTGTATTGTTGAAGTGTGCCTATATTTGATTGCTAGTTGTTGTTAAGAGTAGAAACTACAGATAACAGATTCAAAGTCCATCTTTCTACTTCATGAGCTTGTAAATGGACAAGGCATTATCTAATAAAAAACTTTTGAGTGCATGATTGCAAGTTTTGCTTTCTAATTTATGAATTGTGTGAAGAGTGTTATCTTTGAAAAAATAGTATT
>SNQJ01S0035795.1:181006-213306 GCA_010110895.2 Picea sitchensis | reverse complement strand
AGCATCCACCATAATATACCATGAACAAGCATTAAAAATTGAAGAAAAAAACTTACTACATCAATTCGATATGCATGAAGAAACTCTAGCTCAAATATCATCCACCAAAAGAAGAGAAAGCATCCTCAAGATTATCGTTCCAAAAATGTGCACAAGTAGTCCATATAGAAAAAGAGAGAATAAGAGGCAAGTAGTGATGTTCTCACAAGTGTTGAGTTATGATTTACAAATATGGAGAGCCAACCTCTTTATATGAGGCAAACCTAGCACTATATCTCTCAAAAATCCCTAAAACCATAATAAATCCATGATACAAGTGAGATAGGTCTAGGTTGACCCCTCAAGTAGCCTCAAAAAATAGATAAGCATGCTAATACACCAAAATATGTTCTCCAAGGTCACATGTGTGGGTTATGTCATGCTCCTAGAGGGTGTAGGAGACCTCCAAAGGACATGTCTCATCATCTAGTGGTGTAAGCAAGGTGGAAGTCATGTCTCCTCATTAAAGGTCATGCAATATCATCAAGGACCCAAATCATCATCAAGTGGTGACCCAATGGCAAGCTAACCCATCAAACATCCTAGTGCATGATGTCATCATCAATATGCTCAACATTCTGGGTGCAAATCCCATCGTCCAGGGTGGATAAGAGGCATCCCATCTCTCTGAGGGGTGTCCAATCAAATGCTAGTGCAATGTCATCCATCAAATCTTGGGAAATCCCTAGGGTGCATTGTCCAAAATACGGGCCTCGTTCCCATTTGTCAACCAATATGACCATATCTGCAAAATGAGAGCTCATCTGTCCATCATCTAGGGTCCAGGAGGTGTGAGAGGATGTGTCTAAATGTTTCAAGTCATCATATGACCCAACACTCTGCTTCACACATGCTATGTTTTGCATATAATGAAAAATGTCCTGGGTGAAATCAAGAGGACGTCCTCCAAACACCATGTCAAGTACATCAAGGTCAACCAAGTTAGTCAATGCCATAAAATCAAGTAAGACCAACAATCACAAGGTGCAATATTCCTTAGAATCATACAAAGTAAGCCATCACTTAATACATAAGCCACATGAACAATTCACATTAGATATCCCCTTCAAACTTCACATTATCGCAATAATTTATGCAATTTGGTAAGTTTAGGTATGTGAGGACCATCAAAAGACCCTGTTAGGTGTGCCAATACCTAGGTAGAGAGAAATTTCCCAAGAAATCTATCTAAGTGTAAGTGTGATGATGAAAACATATTGGAGTTACTTCATGATGATGGAGCCATTAACATGCAAGGTACCATTCTTGGTCCATTTCCATGAGTGTCACCTTTGTAGAGGGAGCACTTGTTTCTTGAGATACCCTTTCCTCGATAGTGTGTGTATTCCAAACCCATTTCTTGCATTTTGATATTCATTTTATGCATTGCAAGTCTCATTTTTAGGTTTCAATCATTTTGTTTTTTATTTCTTTCTTGTTGGGATTAATTCTTTTTAATTGATATGTATTCAGTGCATTAGGATTATGGGTGATCCCCTCATAATGAGGGGGTATAGTTCAAGTTGGCCTTTGGATTTTGAAATTGGTCATTCATTATCCCATATTTCTTTCTTTCTTTTATTCATTTCTGTAGCAGTTTGCATCAACCTTGAAATTCTAGCCCTTCTTCTCATAGGAGAATGAACCATGAGACTTTTTGGTGTACATGTAACAACTATACCAAAGTTTAGTACAATGTAGAAGGATCCATGATGGAAAGTGTTAAGTATGGGGGAATGGTACATTACCCTCATAAAGGCCTCCCAGTATATAGTACCCATATTCCCCAGGAGTGACAACACGGGACTATAATACTAAAGATGGCCACCAAGGTGAAACAAGGCAAAGAGCATAACTTCGGAGCTTATGATTCATTATCCAACTTCAATCCATGATCCTTACTCACATGTCAATTTCATTAAATAAAAAACTTTATATGAAACAAGGACTAATGTACCTCATAATGTGTTGGACCACCATCTTCCATTGAACCATATTGATCGGGTATGATGAGCTATGCTAATGAGGAATAAGTCATATGGGGGTTACTGGCTGTGGAGACTATTGATCATCGTCATTGAGATCATATCTTCATTCTGGGCCATGAGACATGACCTCCTCTAGTTACCCCTAGGTGAGAGGGCGTGACATGACCAATTTGAAATGGCTGGAATAACATGAGCTACCCACAACCCAATCAAGGGCATGGAGGCTACAACTGTTGGTGTAATACATTTTCTGCCCTAAAAGCGTATTCAAATGCACTGCTATGAATAACAAACATCGTGGTAACAAACACACAATATTAGTAAATGAAACACTACTTCTAAATTATTCAAGAAAGTCATATTCAAATCCACTACATTGTTGCAATTGCTCGTGTTTTTTTTAACTTCCTTTGCTTTCAATCTTCTCCAAATGTGGTAGACATGCCACTTAATTTCAATATTCATCATGTGCATACATGTCTATCAATTAAGTTGTATCTTATTACAATGTTTTAACTATGAAACCACCCATGTAAATAATTGGGCTGAAAGGCGCTTTCTAGAGCCAAATATGAGGGAAATGTGTAATTCCTTCCTTGCTCAACATGGAGTTGACACATGGTATTTAAAAAAATATTTCAATGTTGGCCATAAATAAAATATTTCAATATTATCTTAGTAAAATAATTATATATCAATTTGAAAGAGATAGAGTAATAGAAAGACTTTACAATTACGTACCTGGTGGATCTTTTGCTCTACTTCGAACAGTATAGCCATGCCAAAGGTACTAATACTCTCATTGAAATGCAAGAGTTTGTTGTGTATCTCATTGTGTTTGTTGGAATCAGGGACCATGCACTCAATGCATTTGTATAATCCTTCCTTTACCTCCCCATCTACTTCAAAATTTTTTGTGTAATGATACCTTTCAAAGAGTTAAAACTTAAGAGTCAATGAGTTTGAAATTTGAAACATTAGCTAAAGTTTAAACATTTGCAATTAAAATTTAATAATATATCTTAAAAACTTTGAAATTACTTACTACTTACCTGGGATTCAAGTAATGTCCTGCAACATGTAAAGGTCGATGAAGTTGTTTATTCCATCTTTCATCATTGATTCTTCACAAAGGAAGATACTTTTGTCTTTTACCCTGATATGCTTCCTTTATTGCCTCCTTGGCTTGATCCATGGCCTCATAAACAAAACCCATGGCTAGTTTATCACCATACACCATTCTCAAGACTTTCACAAGAGGCGTAGTAAATAACACTATCTCCTCTGCCCTTTTCCAAAATGATTTCTCATACACTTTTTCAACAATCTCTTTGCTTGCTCCATTGAGATGCATTCCACTCATCACAAGAGAACATCTTCCTCAGGTTGTCTTTTTGGTCGATCATGGATTGCAATGTAAGAAAATTCTTGCAAAATGTGTGATAACTAACATGACAAGCTCTTTTACACAAGTGTTTTTTCTCATAAGGTTCAAAACCCATGAGTAGTTGTAAATGTACCTTGTTATGCTTTTACCTCGTTCCACTGTTTTTTTCACCCATTCAATTTTCCCAATATCCTCAAGCGTGAGGTCCAAACAATGGGATGCACATGGATTCCACCAAATGGTATGATGCTTTTCCTCTAACATCCTTCCATCTGCAACATAATTTGAGGCATTATCTATGATAACCTGTACAACATTTTGCACCCCCACCTCCTCAACCACTTCATCCAAAAGACAAAATATTAAATTTTCATCTTTCACTTGATCAGATGCATCCACTGATTTAAAGAACATAGTTCCTTTAGGGCAAGAAATAAGGAAGTTGAGAATGGTGCGGGATCGCTGATCAGTCCATCCATTAGACATGATTGTGCACCATGTTTTAGACCATGACTCCTTGAACTCTATGAGGTATTCCTTTACTCTTTCAACTTCATTTTTTAAAATATTCCCCCTAATATCCTCATAACCAGGTCCCTTGAAGCCTGAAACACATGAAGCTACAACATCCAACATAGGTTGATAATAAATAGACCTTGCAGCATTAAAAGGCATGTTTGCATCATACCACCACCTAACAATGCATTCCCAAGCAACCTCCCTTTCTATCTTCTTCTATTTGCCATTAATAGTGGGTTGAGCACCTGGGGTAGTGCGGGGTACAAAAAAATAGTCAAGGTTACCACGAGGCCTTTTGGATGCTGATGCACCAACACCACTTCCACCAACATGCTCTACTTCTTCCCTAGGATTAATATAAGGATCACGCCCAGGGATTGGGAAAGCAGAGGATTCCTCTAAACTAGGAATTCTATCTTGAAGATCTCTATCAAATTAAGTTCCACTACTACTTCTCCCCATCTCTTTTCCAACCTTCTTATTCTTAGCTTTATCTTCTTGAAAGGCATCAAGAAGGCTCTGCATCTCAACTTTTAGTTCATCAGAAACTTCCAAGCATGGTTTTATATTCCCCCTTGCATGGGATAAATGTTTCTTGATCTTATGAATACCTCCCCCACCTACCTCCTTTTGACAATAATTAAAAACCATTTTCTCATCAATCAATTGCCAATGAATCCATGATGGATCCCTCTTTTCTTTAGGAGCCATGGAGACAAATAAAAATATGAAAATAAAAACCCTATGTTTTTTTAATTGCTAGGAGAAAACAACAATAATTTTAAGGAGAAAACAACAACAATTTTAAGGAGAGTAATCACTATGGTTTTGGGGATTAAGTGCATAGTTTACATACCTTGAAATCTGCCCAAAAAAATAGGCTTCAAATCTTCCCAAGAAAACTTGTCGAAGTCTTGCTCCAAATCAAGCTCCAAATCAATGCCAAATATGGTCCAAGAAACTTAGCAAAAGAACTCTCCAAATGAGCCCAACAATAAGCTCTTCAAATCAACCTAGCAACCTCTCCAAATCAGCCTTGCAATCAACTCTCTAAAATCAACAAAAACCCTTAGCACACAAACTCAAGAGAACCCAAATGAGTAGTGTGAGTGAAAGATAGGGGGTGGGGTTGCTTTTATAGCTTTATTAGGGGCTCTATACAATTATAGAAGCTCCCCATGCATGCCCCCTTTCTTATTTTTTAAAAACAAATTGATTTGCCCCACTTTCCAGTCGTAAGCCATCTTCATGGAACCGGTCGGTTCAAGAAAAAAAAGGAACTGGTCAAAAGCGGTTTGGAGGGGCGGTTTGGACCAGTGGGGTCTGTGAACTGGTCAGACTGGCCAGTTTTATTGGTTCTGGTAACCTTGATTGAAAGTAAAAAAAGTATTATTTAGTAGTGTGTAATTCCTTCAATGTGGCCCATAAATAAAATATTTTTGTTTCTATGTCCACCTATTTTAACATTGTCACACACACACACACACATATAACAATTGAAATAAAAAAACATGTTATGGTAAACACATTTGAATGTTAATTGAGTATGAGAGAGATGTGCAATTTCTTATGTGCTCAACATGGAGTTGATGTAGAACCAGAGTAGATCCATCTTATCTTTGGATCTATCATAAGTCAAAAGGTACCAAATCCTTTGAGATGCAAACATTTCAAATTTTGTACTCTAAAAAAATTTACATATCCAAAAAATTGATGTCTCTCAGTCCATGATAAAGTCATATTACAATGCATAGAGAAGATAAAAATAACAAAAAGTTACATATAAAACATCTTGTGTATTCTTGAACCTTTACTATAAAACCTTTACTATAAATTAAACTCTTTTGAATTATTTAGATATTTTATAATGGTAATTATAAATTACACTCTCATAAATTATTAAGGTATTTTATAAAGGTAATTAAAGGAAATAACAAACTGACCATCATTTTTTGGGGAACAAAGAGTTCACAGTGATTCCAAAACACACTTAGTTATCCAGGTAGTGACTCCATGACCATTTCACTCATACATTCTATTATCCTTGAGACAACCATTTCACCTTTTCAAAGCCCATTTCCCCATCCTTTTTGGTTGGTGTACCTAGTTATCTTGGAGCGGGATTGAAGAAGCGGGTTGTCAGGCCCGTGAGCAGTTCTCTGGGTGAGAGAATTGCTGGGGATTGATTTCCATAGGTGCTAAAATACAGCTACAATGCTCTGAGACTTCCAGTCCAGCCTGTTGCTGAAGCCCTGGAAGGGAAGTGGGGCAGCCGAGGGACTGTTGAGCAAAGAAGGGGCACACTTCCTTGGGTGGGACATGCATGTGGGGAATGAGAGGCTATAGGTTGTTAGTTGAGTGAGAACCTAAGAAAGAGTCTTTCCTCTTGTCCATGAGCCTTAGCCTGGATAGGAATCCCTTTACCCTGGGTGGAGTTTAGTCCCAACTCGGGGGTGATTCACTATTGAGAGTGATGAATAGTGTAGTCTATGGCTGGGAGGTTCGTGGACGGCCTGTAAGCAATTGGTGACAGTATTTTTAAGATAAGTACCAATTGTATGATATATGGATATGTTGTTTTGTTATTTACATGCCCATGTTACGATTTTATCATATATGTGACTATGATTGCTTGTGTGCTTATGGGTAATTTCCTGTAAATGATGCATAATGGTAATTACTGTTATTTTAATATAAAATTCGTTTGTTACAGAAAGTAATTGTTGTTTATGTTTAGATGTAAAGCTTCCACAAGTGTGTTGTATGTATATGTTTTAGTTGCATGCAGTCTAAAGAGTAAATTTAGGTGGCATTTCTTAGTTGACTACTGGGTATGCTACTGTATGTTCCACAGTATGGGAACGAAAGTGTGCAATTGAAGTGAGATTGGATGGACCAGAAGGGTGCAATTGAAGTGAATATTCACAGAAAAGTAACTTCGAAGTGACCAGAATTAGAGTCATAGAGTGTCCTTGGAAAAGGTTGGTGTACTGGTGTGCGTGGTAAATTTGGCACCACGTGGGAAACCATGGCGTGCCAGTGTGTGTGGTAAATTTTGCACCGCATGGGAAACTATGGCATGCCAGTGTGCGCGGTAAATTGTGACACCGCATGGAAGATTATTATGTGTAGATGCACACGCTGAAATTAGCCTTGCGCGGTAAGCACACACATGGTAAGGTGCACATGGGGTGCACAATTATTGCTTTACACAGAGGAGTTTTGTTGGTATGCGCATAAGTATGAGTATAAGTTGTTTCACAACAATGTATTTAGTAGTGTGCACAAATATTTGAGTGCGAAGGAGTATGTTAAACTTGACATGGTGCATGCATAGGACGAAAATGCATGTGGAATATCGATGCACAGTATCGAAACTGTGCACAGTGGATATTGGCACACAACGCTAGAGTAGTGCGCATAAGTAGTCGGTACGAAAAAGAAGAAACACGTAGTAGATTTAGGAGCACGGAGAAGCGTTTACCTTGTAATATTGCTATGCATGATAATATAAATGAATAGGACAAGTTAATGCGCGCGAAGTCGCTTGGAAGGTGAGTGTTGGAGCTGCCCTTTTTAACTAGTTTAAATGTACTTCTTAAAATCAAAGGTTGGCCTATAAGTTGTCTTTTACTTCGTGACCTTTACCCACTGAAAATATCAGTAGTCCCGATATGCGAAGTGGAAATGGACGTTGTACTCCTAAGTCATTGCCATTTAACCGTTGAGCGAGATTTTGCACTTTTCTATACCTCAAGATATCGCGTTTCGGGAGTTACAAGTCCCACTGTTTCCAAGCCCCGATGCGCGAAGTCACGAAAAAACCTTGAAATATTACCCAGGATAGCTCCGAGAAAAAAGTTCCTTAAACCTTAGTTAAGCGTTGTCAAGATTTTACATCTCGGTGATCGCCCTCCCCAAAAATCTTACCGTCATAACTCCGATAGGTGAAGTTGCGAAATAGTTTCAAAAGTTACCTGGGTTAGTGTTAGGATTAAGTCATTTTAAACCATAGTTAAACAATGTCGGGGTTTCGCGACTCGACATTCACTCTTCCAAGAAACTTTACCTTCATAGCCCGAGTCGCAAAATCACGATATTCACGAAATCACAATATTAACGAAATCACGATATTAATTAAACACTTAATCCAGATCACGTCTTTGCTTAACTAGATCGCGTCATCGCGATCTCGGATTTTAAGGGCTCGAAAGATAGAAGTGAAATCTCCCGATACGTCGAACGCCGAAAAAGATGATTAAAGTTTAAAGAAAACCTAATTAAAGAATCTAAGCCAAATTAATCAGTGAATTAATACAAATATTAACACGCACCGTCTACGGGTTAAATTTAAATGTTTTTGCGCCAACTTCTGTCACGACCCGTCAAAATTTATAGCATTTATTTGAAGTGATAGGTGAAGATATTTGTTTTTATTGCTAAATCTTTCTCAAAAAATGATTTGACCATTCTGTTCGTAAGGACACTGGGGTTTTAAATGGTCGAGAAATAGAGTTCTTTCTCTCATTGTTTCAAATTTCATTTCTATCTTGCGCAAAGAAGCTTTTTTCATCAGGCTAATTTCTGTATGTATACACATTTTTACTGCAGGAGAGCTAAGTTAGAGTCCTCTTTCATGGCCCCACGAAAATCTTCCAAGGCTATTGCAGAGATTTCAGCGCAAGGCTTAGATACTGTTTCCGATACTTCACCTCGAAGTGTTGATTCTATCAGAACCTGGTCATACGTCTCTGAGGTTCTTCAGTTTGAATTAGTGAACTGTTCAGATGACTCCAACGATAATGAGAAGGGCGATTTGGCCACCAAATACAAAATCGTCGTTCAATTAGTGATGCATAAGATAGCGTCCAGGCCATGACTCCTTCCATATTATGATATGATCCGATGGGCATTAGATCATGTGGATATTCTGACCAGAACCATTATCAGCGAGAATAAGGTGACCATTGGGACTTTCAGACCAGAACATTTGCAGGTGATGTACCAATTGTCACCCACACCAAACTTCTCACACAACGCCGAGTTTCTGGAAGGTTTTAAGAAGAAAGAATGTGAGCAATACGATAGAAGCCTATCTGATTTGATCAAAGATTGGGTCTCACACCCTGAAAAGTTTAGGGCGGACTGTAACAGAGTTTATTCAATCTCTTCCCTGGAACCGCAATTCAAATATATAGCAATGATGACATGTAGGTTGTATGGGAAGGAAGACACCACACATTTTTTCCTCTCGTGGGTGCCTTTGATTCATACAGTCGTTGAAGGTTGTTCTTTTGAATGGGCCAAATTGTTATCCAACAGTTTAACCAATCGAATTAGTAAATACTGTATGTAGAAGGAGAGTGGGAAGGCCGCTTCATTTTTTATGTCCGCCTACATCATGGATGTTGCTTGTTTCATGATGCCTTTCCCTTTAATGAGATGGAGTTGGACTCCATCTGAGGCTAAGCCTATCCATGTCTACCACTCAGGAATATAAGGCTACAGAGTTCATATACAAAATTTTCAATTGGGTAATGGTACCAATGCATGTCTACATCTTCAGCAACCCACCACTCAGGATTTTAGATAGCATTGACATCAACTTGAGAAATGTGGCCGACTGGTACGTAGAGGTAGAATTTTCATACATTAGGGTTTTCAGCACCTCTATTCATCCCTATGCTCTGCCATTATTCATACCGGATAGGATGGTTTTTCGCTAGTTCGCTAGGCAAACTGTGATTGGTGGCATAAGTAAAGAGCTTAAAGGATTTTCAAAGAAGGTATGTCTGCCCTTCCCCATTCATTTGAACACTTATTCTTTATTAGATTTCGGACATGCAAAAGCCGAGGCAACGACTTTAGAGGATATTAAATTGGTCCACATTGAGTTCAAGAAGCACGACCCACATAGGATCATGGGAAATCACATGGTGAGTTGTGGCCTTAAAAGGTATGAACATGAGCATTCACCTCATGATGACGTCTTCCAAGGAGAGAGATCCTATGCTGAGGTTCTCAGTCAGATTCAAACTCTATCGCTCGAGGAGAGGATTGATTTCTTCAAATTTCAGGAACATTGGTGGAGTTGCCTTCCCCCAGTCTTATAGGGTAAGAACCCGTCGACTGTAGATGTACAGAAAATGGACATCAAGGGCTCCAAAGATTCAGGACCTGACTAAGAGGAACACCAGGGAAAGAAGAAAAAAACTGGAGGCCCAAAACAAGAAGCCGAAATCCCCAACCCTTCAAGAAATCCAGCCTCGGCTGTTACCCCAAGGAAATCATCCAAGTAGATCGGTAGCCCCATCACTTTTGTTACTCCCCTACAATCAACAAAGGGGATCCAAGACACAGGTTAGATTTTCGGCGAGGAACTAACGCCTATAACTATGGAAGAGTTGACTCTGAATGAATTTTTCTTCGATAAGAAGAGAAAGGTCGTTGTGAGACAAGAACTTTATCAAGAAGCAGGCAAGGTAGCCAAGAAATTTAAAATCCTTGCTGATGGCAGAGCCACGAAAAAAGAGGAATTTGCAACTCAGATAGGAGGGACATTGGGGGCTTTTGCTACAACCAACCAATTTTATTTCGAGTCCCTAAACGAACAGTTGAAGCAAAAAAACTGCTTGATCAAAACATTGGAGGATAAGTTGGCCAGAAAAGAGGCAGATTCCAGAGATAAGGCGAACACAGGTATAGAGCAAGCTAGAGAAGCTGATCAAAAAGAAATCAAACGGCTCAATTCCAATCTCGAACAAACATAGCAGGTGACCCAGACCAACCAATCAAAGATAAGCCAACAAGAGGAGTTAATAGGGCAATTACAGGCCAAATTAAATTTCTCCAAAAGCCATATGATAGATATCGGGATATTCCAATCCCAAGCCATAGAAATCCGAAAAAGAGTGTTGGCAACTCAGCAAGGTTTACTTGCTAAAGTGGAAACTATTCAAAATCACTGCCAACTCATTGATCAAGTACTGGAAAACATCTCCTTTAGAGAAAAAGAAGCTGGGGCGGCTCGGGTCATTTTCCAAGAGGCTGTTATAGCCACAACAAAAAAGGAAACGGGCAGTAGTTCCAGGCTCTCCATCGCAGAGCAGACCCGAGGTAACATCTTGCTGAAGGCATGGGAGCGTAACATATTAGAAGGCAGACAACGAGCTAAAGAGGTAAGAAACTCTTGTGAAGAAACTTTCGGCTTCATAGATAGGAGGTTGTTGGATATCAATAGTGAAAACAACACTGAGGCACTGGGTCAGATTAATATAGCCAAGCACTTGTTCAATATCAAGGAGAATGAGGAAAGAGAGTTGGCTGAAATATCATAGACAACCCAGACGGATATAATCCAAGTAGATAAATGGCTAATAAAACCAACTGTACATTTATGTTCTATCAGTGCTGAAGACCGACAGGTAGAAGGGAAGTTGCCATAATTAGTGAAGGATTATTACACTTTTGAGGCAAATAATCAAACAAAACCTTCTAGGTTGATAGCCTAGTTGGTGGAGAAGTGCATTACTTGCACCGAGCATATGAAGGGGCAGGTTTCCGATATCAAAAAATGACAAGTGTCTGCCTATTATATTTTCAAAACTCGAAGAGAAAAGAAAGGAAGGCATTCTAGTTGCCCAAAAGAAGGACAGAGACAAAGAATTGAAATGTTTAATCTCCTTTTTTTTTGTAACCGAAAATACTCCTGGAATGATTGAACTTCCAACATGTAGAAGTTTGTATAAATATGAAATTAGAAGAAATAAAAAGGGCTGGACCTTTTTGGTTGATTGTAATAGAGACTATCTCCTTCTGAGAATTAATACAAAGAAATCCGAAGATTCCTGATTCTGTCAAGACTGTGTTATGAGTTTGTTTCCTTTGTGATTTCATATTCAATTTCATTTTGCTTATATATGTCTGATGAATGTTTCATTGCAATTTAGTAAAACCTCTACTGTGGTGATCAATTTTTAGTCGTCTATATTGTTTATAGTTTTTCCTCTGTATCGGATATTAGCAGGTACAAGACCTATGAACCCTTTAGATTTTCATATTTTATGCTTCATCAGATTTCTTCTTATCTTATTTTCTTCTTCTGTTTACAGGGTGAGATTCTCCCTTGATAGGAGCCGCACGTTATAGACAACTTAATGTTTTTCTCACATTTTACACACCATATATTTACAATATAACTCAGTTACGGGAAAAGGTCTTTGGTTTGCACTTTGTCTTTAATATTGGATTCAAAATTTCTCTTTTATAAGATCAAATTGATACAACATCAAAAACCTCAAACTCTCCTTTAATTTTCCTGTTCCTCTATGACTATCCCTGTTGTAAGACAACCTAATATTGAAGGCAGCTTATCGGACCAAACCCATATCGCTTTAAACATTTTCAATACCATACTTAAAAAAACCACCACTCGGGTAGAACTTCAACGTTCATGGGCCGTGATTGAACGAGATATAAACATCCAGGAACAATTGGAAGTGAGAAAACGACAACCCTGGAAATCAGCCTTAGCTTCCTTTCCCTAAAGTTGACTCTTCTCCCTTTTTTATCCTTTAGTCACTTTTGGATGCCTAGACACTGTACTTTCTAAGCCTTAAGTATAGACTCTTGAACAACATCTTTCTAGCGCCGTTGTCGAGGACGAAGTTACGAAACCTTTTCCCTAGGAAGAATGACATTTTTGCAAGTTTCGCCCTTTGATAGTGAACAAAGAGTGAACACCTTCTAAAGGATTTTATTATCTTTCACTTGGTGACTCCATGTTTAAATAATATGGCATTCGGTCAAAGGAATACTAGACAAAACCTGGAGGGTAAACATACCACGCCCATTCCCGATCCTGAAAAAATACTGAAAACTAGAGGTTCCCTTAAGCCAGCCACTGCAGTCTATCAACTTAAGTACCCACAATCTAATACCAAGAGTTCTATTGAACCTTCAACTTCACAAAATACCCTCCTTGAAACCATCAACTCAACTTTAACTCTCTCTAAGGTTAAAAGTGAAATCCATCCGACGACCTTTGGTGTACACAAAGGTAAAAACCTCGCAGTGAATTTATCAGAGATCGATATCCCGCCGACTCTTTAGTTAGATTTCACTACCCCACCAAGTCTCAAAGAGTATAACATATACTCAAATACCACACCCATAGGTTCCCCCGATTACATCTCTTGCAAATCCGAGGAGCCGAGCCCTCACATCACTTTTCACCTGTCTTCTCTTTTCTCGTCTCTCGAAGAAGCTAGAAATTCACTTTTAGTCTTCCAGAACCCTCTATATAACACACCTTTTCCCTATCCAGTAGTACCGATGGCAGCCGCCGGAGGAGGAGGTGGAATGTCTCCAGGAGGAGGAGTGGGAGGCCAAGTGCCTCCCCCACCTCCCAGTGTTTTCGCTAAAGTAGCTGCGAGATATGTGCCTTTGGTCTTGCCTGTCCCTCTCCATAACCTTCCTGAAAATTACATAAAAAAATTACCTAAATTTACAGGGGAAGGGGACTTGACCATAGCCAAACATATAAACTTATTTGATCAGTTCGCCGATATCCTAGGCCTTGAACACAAAGACATATATTCGAGATTGTTTGTTCAGACTTTCGAAGAACAGGTACGAACCTGGTTTCGAAGTCTACCCGTAGGATCTATATTATCCTATGATGCCCTAGAAGACTCCTTTCTTAGACAATGGGGAAAAAGGAAATACCATTTGTATTATTTGACAGAGTTCGGCTCTTTAAAGAAAAAGACTTCAAAAACCGTTATGGAATTCATTCAAAGATTTAACAAATTATATAATAAGATCCCGGTCGAAGTTAAACCATCCCAACCTGCAGCCAAGGTAACCTTTGCGAGAGCCTTCGAACCCGATTTCACACTTCTTTTGAGAGAAAGGAGGGGGGCTACCCTAACTTGAATGAAATATGATGCCGTAGAAATCAAATCTAATATGATGGCTTCTGGCAAATTGAAAATTAAGGTAGAAATGGGAAACCGAGAAAACAAATGTTTTAGGAAACAAGCGGGACCCTCAGGGTCAAATAGATCCACAAACGACAAAATGGATGATATGGCTAGGATAATTAAGGAGTTATCGAATAAGATTTCTGGAATGGAGTTAGATCAATCTAAATTTGATCCTTTCGTTAAGAGGGAATTTAGAATAAACCCCAATCCTCAAAATCAACAAAGGCAGATTAAAAATGAAGACCAAAAAATTCAAACCCCTTTAAAAAATGAAAATTTTATAGGAGTAAATGACCTGCAAGATTTCAAATATTTGGATGAAGATGTGACAAATTTGGGTGACGACTGCACACAACCTTACTTAACTAAAGAAGATTACGAGAAGTCCTTGAACACTCAACAACCGTCAAATAAATATGAGGACATAAACAACACCGATGCTTTTGGCTATCAAGAAATAACTGATTCTATAATGGCTGAGGTCCAATTGAGATATAACCTGAGGTCTAAAAACAAACCTGCGTTGACTCCTCAACCCAAGAAAATTCTCCCTAGAGGTGAAGTATACAAGACCACCCCAAAAGAGACCGAGACATCTAATAGCAAAATAAAAGCATCAGACTCAGTAGATCCCAAAGTAAAGGAGTTTGAGACCCAAACAAAAGAAACCAAGACAAATGAAACACATATACCGGTAGATAAACTCACAGGTGATAAATCAGCACAAACAAATAAATTGGAAAAGAAGGAGTCCAGGGTTTCAACCAAAGAAACAGACAAAGGTAGTGGAGAGTTCGGCCTCGAAAATGAGATAAATAAGATAAAAATACCAATCTCTCTGGTAGAATTAGCGAATAATCCTATATATCGGAAGCAGATGACCAAAGTGATAGGTTTTTCGGAGCTAGAAAGTCACTCTGACGTGATAAACTTGGAAGATGATAAGCCCAATATCACTTTTGGTCCACATTTTGAGGGTGCCAGAGACACCGTAGCTCCTTTCTATATCACTCTGAATGTGCATGATCGACTATTGCATAACTGCATGCTAGACTCTGGGGCCTCACATAATGTGATGCCCAAAACTATTATGGATAGACTAGGCATCAAGATCACCAGGCCCTATGGAGATCTCTACTCTTTCAATTCAAGAAGAGTTAAGTGCATGGGTATGATAAAATATTTAGTAGTCACTCTTGCGCAGGTCCCGGTGAAAAGCGTCTTGATGGATGTGGTTATTTCCGATATACCCCCGAAGTATGGCTTACTGCTATCTAGGTCGTGGGGAGCCAAGCTGGTTGGGTCTGTTCAACTAGACATGACCTACGCCACAATCCCTGTGTTTGGTGGACAACTTACTCTATTATACAGGGAAACGAGGCTAGCCTACATAGTGAGTGACCCTCAGAATCCTAGAAATTTTCCTGTGTGCATTGGCGATCAAGATCTAGGAAATTGTATTCTATCTTTTGATGATGATGTAAATAGATATGCAGAAGAGAATTTCTTAGAAAATAATGAATCAGGAAAGACATATGAAAATATGCATAGCACAGGGATTTGGAAAATGTTTTTTGATGGTGCCCTGTCATGTGAAGGAGCAGGTGCAGGACTACTTTTTGTGGCACCTAAAAACGAATTTGTTATCCCTTTCTCTTACAGGCTTTAGTGGGACATAGACTACACCAATAATGTCTGTGAGTATGAAGCCTTAGTCTTAGGGTTGAAAGCTGCCAGGAAGTTGAACGGAAAGAACTTAGAAGTTTACGGAGATGCAGAGTTGATAGTGAAATAGATAAATCGGGACTACCAGGCCAAGCACCCAAGATTGAGATCTTACAGAAATTGTGCCCGGGATCTTATAGAAAATTTATTTTCATCGGTAAAGGTTCATTTCATCCCACGGGCTGAAAACCAGCAAGTCAATTCACTGGCCAAAGCGGCTTCAACTTTCGTACCCCCCACCACTTTCAAATTAAAGTACCACATAGAGGTAAGGCATAGACCATCCATACCAAACAATATACAACACTAGCAGGTTTTCGAGGATGAAGAACAGATCAGAAAATTCCTGGAAATGGTAGGTGATTTCTCTGAAACCCACATTGACCAGGAGGACCAAAATGATCATACCTGGATTATGTAGGAGAGAGAGGAGCCTTAGAAGTTCCGAGAAAAAATTGCTAACCATCGCATGTTGGTTTTAAAGAACAATCAGATTCCGAAGGGACTAATCCCCCTGGAGAGAATTTTCGATCAGAATGACATGCCCTTAAAATCCACTCTGCAACCCCAACCAGAGGAGGTTGAAGACTGCGACGTAGGGACAAAAGAGGAGCCTAAGATGGTAAAAATATCAAAATGCCTTCCTCCTGAGGTAAAAGTCAAGTATAAAGACTTACTCACGCGGTATAAAGACATTTTCACTTGGTCTTACGAAGAACTGAGAACCTACGACACCATCGTGATCGAACACAAGATACCCCTGAAGCCTAGTGTCAAACCCTTTAGACAAAAGCTTAGAAAAATCAACCCTATATTATTTCCCATGGTTGAAAGGGAGGTTAAGAAGATCTTGGACACAAAGATAATAGTACCACTGAGATACTCCAATTGGGTAGCAAACCTGGTCACGGTTAGAAAGAAGAACAAGGAGATTAGACTGTGTGTCTATTTTAAAAATCTAAATAAGTCTTCCCTCAAAGACAAGTACCCTCCGCCCAAAATGGATCACGTATTAGAAAAGGTAGTTGGGGCAAATAGGATGTCGATGATCGACGATTTCTCCGAGTACAATCAAATTTTCGTAAATGAACATGATAAAGAAAAAACAACCTTCACTACGTCAATGCCAAAGTCAGAACCTGCAACCCTTGCCAATTGTTCGCAGACAAGCATAAACTCCCAACGCTACCGTTAGTCCCAGTCAAAACAGAGGCTCCTTTTCAGTAGTGGAGACTCGATTTTATAGGCGAAATTAACCCCCATTCTAGCGCTCAACACAAATGGATCCTGACTGCCACAGATTACTTCACTAAATGGGTGGATGCTATTCCAACTAGAAGGGCAACATATTAGGTGGTGATAGATTTCCTAGAAGAAAACATTTTTTCTAGATTCGGCTGCCCCCAAAAGATAGTCACAGTTAACGCCCAGGCTTTTAAATCTATGGCTATGATCAATTTTTGTCAAAAATACAATATCGTTCTTGGCCATTCCATGACATATTACCCCCAAGGAAATGGACTAGCTGAGTCTTCAAACAAGAGTCTGATCAATGTAATTAAGAAAGTGTTGAACAATAACAAAAAACCTTGGCATGCGCATTTGAAATATGCTTTATGGGCAAACCGGATAGGCACAAAAAAATCTATTGGCACCTCTCCTTTCCAAATGGTGTACGGGACTGACATGGTATTACCCATAAACCTGGCGCTTCCCATAATGAAACTGTGGAAATATGAGAAAGAAGAACCAAATCATGTCACAAGGATAAACCAACTGATCGAAGTACAACAACACAGGGTCGAAGTGGACAAAAGGTTGCAAGAATACCAAGACGACATGAAAACGTTATTTGACCGAAAGGCAAAGGATAGAGAGTTTCTCCCTGGTGATTTGGTCTTGAAATGGGATGCTAGAAAGGAAGATTCGGCGAAACACAGTAAATTCGATCATATCTGGTATGAACCATTCAAAGTCGCAGCTCCCGAAGGAAAAAATTCATTTCTATTAGAAAACCCGGACGGTAAAATCTTCAATGCCCCTGTCAACAGGCGTTATTTAAAACACTATATGCAATAATTGGTTCCCAAAAATTTCCATTGTATATACCGGTTTTTATTTGTTTTCTATTTCATAATTTCTTTTGGGTAAGTTTACTTTCACCTCTAATTAATTAGGTTAGTGATTTTTGTAGAAGTAGAGATACGAAATTTTCAATAAATTCAAATCTTTTAAAAGACACTCTTCATGTTTACAGGATTTCGGATTGCAACCTAAACGAGCGAAAGGAGCAAACATAAAGTCATATATTGGAGACTAAATTTGCCTAAAACAGGTGATAGAAAAGGTTTTCGGTTATTTTAAAATGGTAAGGCAAAGGTACGAAATCCTGAGAAATTTTCTTTTCTTTTAATGAAGGTCTCTAAAGCGCCGTAATGATCTCATAAATATGATGTTTTCACTTGACTAGTGATTAAAAGAATGACTCCTTACTCTAGGTTCTAGAAGTTTCACCTAGACAAAGATAGGAGATAATTAAAATAAGCAGAGAAAACAAAGCATTTTCAGAGAAGGGTCCCAAAAGTCGGTTTTAGTTTATGATCCCTGTGTTGTGAATCCTAGATCTCTCTCCGTCACCCTTTTTTCTATCTGCAGACATACCTTCTTAAAAAACCAAGCTTCTTTCCAGGTTCTATACATAGGGAGAAGAGATTATGTTTTAGCTTTGGAAGTTGTAAAGAAGATTTCAGAAAGTAAGTCAGTCTTCAAAAACAATCAGTCTCTTACTAAACAAAGTTATGCATAGGTTGATCCTGACTCTTATAGGTTTTTTAACAGTTTCGAAGGATTGAGGCTTGCTCGAAGGAAGGCCCCTGGAAATAATCTTTCCCTTTTTCCCTGCGGGCTAAGGTGTTTTGAAAGTTAAGGGAAGGTTGGTACCAAGTAATCAAAGTAAGTTGACAGACCTCCACTGCAAATATTACACAGATATCATCCCTCATACAAACTGATTTCCCCCACTTCGTGTTCTAAAAAGTAAATTATAAGACAGATGGTGAAAGGAAATTCATATTTGATTGCCCCCATCTAGTCCAAAGAGACGATGAAAGGAAATTCATAAATGATTGCCCTCGTCTCAGCATTTAAATGCATAAATATATTCCGAAGTGGTGAAAGGAAATTCAGTAAAAAGGGCCAAATAACTTCACCGGGGTACTGAACAGGCTCACTGGCAGTGAAGAAATATCTGAGATATCTGTAAGGTTGTTATACATGAATCTCACTCTACTCTAGTAATCAACCTTCTTGAAACTGGATCTGCGTCCTAAGTTCAGACAGGGCTCCTCGATTAAAAACATGTAATAAACTTCGTTTGATGCAAGACAAAAACCACAAGATCTGTTGGATTTCCTAGGACTGTTTTGATTGTCTTAAGGCAGACCTAATTTCAGTAACAAGAAAGAGAAAGTCATGAAAGGGACTACAGTTGAGTTTGAAACGTATTTGAGTATTGAAAAGATTTTCAGAAGTAAAAGACGAAATCTCTTCTTCCCTTTGTATACCATTTCCTTAAGCAAGTTTCACAGAAGTAAAACCAATGACTCCGTTTACCCAATACATGCATGTGGTCTACTGTTCTTCCCGTCTCGCAGGGAGATGGGATCCCTAGTTGGAGCCTATGTTGGAGCCACCTTTTTTAACTAGTTTAAATGTAATTCTTAAAATCAAAGGTTGGCCTTTAAGTTGTCTTTTACTTCGTGATATTTACCCACTAAAAATCTCAGTAGTCCCAATATGAGAAGTGGCAATGGACGTTGTACTCCTAAGCCATTTCCATTTAACCATTGAGCGAGCTTTTTCACTTTTCTATACCTCGGGATATCGCGTTTCAGGAGTTAGAAGTTCCACTGTTTCCAATCCCTGATGCGCGAAGTCACGAAACAACCTTGAAAGCTTACCCAGGATAGCGCTGAGAGTAAAGTTCCTTAAACCTTATTTAAGTGCTGTCGATATTTTGCGTCTCAGTGATCGCCCTCCCCAAAAATCTTACCATCATAACTCCGATAGGCGAAGTTGTGAAATAGTTTCAAAAGTTACCCGGGTTAGTGTCAGGGGTAAGTCGTTTTAAACTGTAGTTAAACAATGTCGGGGTTTCACGACTCAGCATTCACTCTTCAAAGAAACTTTACCTTCGTAGCCCCGAGTCACGAAATCACGATATTTGTGAAATCACGATATTAATGAAATCACGATAAACACTGATTAATTAAACACTTAATCCGGATCACGTTTTTTCTTAACTAGATCACGTCATCGCGATCTCAGATTTTAAGGGCTCGAAAGATAGAAGTGAAATCTCCTGATACGATGAATGCCGAAAAATGTGATTAAAGTTTAAGGAAAACCTAATTAAAGAAGCTAAGCTAGATTAATCAGTGCATTAATACAAATATTAACACACACCATCTACAGGTTAAATTTAAATGTTTTTGTGCCAACTTGTGTCATGACCCGTCAAAATTTATAGCATTTATTTGAAGTGATAGGTGAAGATATTTGTTTTTATTGCTAAATCTTTCTCAAAAAATGATTTGGCCGTTCTGTTCGTAAGGACGTCGGGGTTTTAAATGGTCGAGATATAGAGTTCTTTCTCTTATTGTTTCTAATTTCATTGCTATCTTGTGCAAAGAAGCTTTTCTCACCGGACTAATTTCTGTATGTATACACATTTTTACTACAAGAGAGCTAAGTCAGAGTCCTCTATCATGGCCCCACGAAAATATTCCAAGGTGATTGCTGAGAGTTTAGGGAAAGACTTAGATATTGTTTTCGATACTTCACCTCGAAGTGTTGATTATGTCAGAACCTGGTCATACGTCTCTGAGGTTCTTCAGTCCAAATTAGTGAACTGTTCAGATGACTCTAGCGATAATGAGAAGGATGATTTGGCCACCAAATACAAAATCATCATTCTATCATAGATGCATAAGATAGAGGCTAGGCCACAACTCCTTCCATATTATGATATGATCCGATGGGCATTAGATCATGTGGATATCCTGACCAGAACCATTATCAACGAGCAAAAGGTGATCATTGGGACTTTTAGACTAGAACATTTGCAGGTGATGTACCAATTGTTACCCACACCAAACTTCTCACACAACGCTGAGTTTCTGGAAGGTTTTAAGCAGAAAGAATGCGAGCAATATGGCAGAAGAATGTCTGATCTAATCAAAGATTGGGTCTCGCACCCCGCAAAGTTCAGGGCAGACGATAACGAAGTTTATTCAATCTCTTCCCTAGAACGACAATTCAAATATATAGCAATGATGACATATAGGTTGTACAGTAAGGAAGACATTTTTTCCTCTCGTAGGTGCCTTTGATTCATACAGTCACTGAAGGTTGTTCCTTCGACTGGGCCAAATTTGTATTCGATAATTTAACCAGCCGGATTACTGAATACTAGATGTAGAAGGTGAGTGGGAAGGCCACTTCCTTTTTTATGTCTGCCTACATCATGGATGTTGTTTGTTTCATGACGCCTTTCCCTTTAATAAGATGGAGCTGGACTCCATATGAGGCTGAGCCTATCCATGTTTACCACTCAAAACTCTGGGAAGATAATGCTACAGCATTCATATACAAAATTTTCAATTGGGTAATTGTACCAATGCATGTCTACATCTTCGGCAACCCACCGCTCAGGATTTCAGATATCATTGTCATCAACTTGAGCAATGTGGTCGAATGGTATGTAGAGGCAGAATTTTCATACATTAAGGTTTTTGGCACCTCTGTTCCTCCCTATGCTCTTCCATTATTCATACTAGATAGGCTGGTTTCTTGTGAAATCACTAGGCAAACTATGATTGGTGGCATAAGTAAAGAGATTAAAGGATTTTCAAATAAGGTATGGCCGCCCTTCCCCATTTATTTGAATACTTATTCTTTACTAGATTTCGGACATGAAAAATTTGAGGCAGTGGCTTTGGAGGATATTAAATTGGTCCACATTGAGTTCAAGCATGACCCACATAGGATCGTGGGAAATCACATGGCAAGTTGTGGCCTTAGAAGGTATGAACATGAGAATTCACCTCATGATGACATCTTCCAAGGAGCGAGATCCTATGCTGAGGTTATCAGTCGGATTCAAACTCTGTTGCCCAAGGAGAGGATTGATTTCTTCAAATTTCAGGAACATCGACAGAGCTGCCTTCCCCAGTCTTATAGGGTAAGAGCCTGCTGACTGCAGATGTACAGAAAACAGAGGTCAAGGGCTCCAAATATTCAGGACCCGACCAAGAGGAACACCAGGAAAAGAAGAAACAAACCGAAGCCCCGAAACAAGAAGCCAAAATCCCTAACCCTTCAAGCAAGCCAGCCTCGGCTATTACCCTGGGGAAATCATCCAAGCAGATCGACAGTGCCATCATTTTTGTTACTCCCCTACAGTGCACAAAGGGGATCCTAGATGCAGGTTGGATTTTTGGTGAGGAACTAACGCCTATAACTATGGAAGAGTTGCCTCCGAATGAATTTTTCTTCAATAAGAAGAGAAAGGCCGTTGTGAGACAAGAACTTTATAAAGAAGCATGCAAGGTAGCCAAGAAATTTAAAATCCTTGCTGATGGCAGAGCCATGAAAAAAGAGGAATTTGTAACTCAGATAGCAAGGACGTTGGGGGATTTTTCTACAAGCAACCAATTTTTTGTCGAGTCCCTAAAAGAATAGTTGAAGCGAAAAGACCGCATGATCAAAACATTGGAGGATAAGTTGGCCACAACAGAGGCAGTTGCTAGAGATCGGGCGAATACAGGTATAGAGCAAGCTAGATCAGTTGATCAAAAATAAATCGAACGACTCAAGTCTAATCTTGAACAAACACAGTAGACAACCCAGACCAGCCAATCACAGTTAATCCAGTAAGAGGAGTTAATAGGGCAATTACAGGCCAAATTAAATTTCACCGAAAGCCATATGATAGATAACGGGATATTCCAATCCCAAGCCATAGAAATATGAAAAAGAGTGTCGACAACTCAACAAGGTTTACTTGCTAAAGTGGAAACTATTCAAAATCATTGCCAACTCATTGATCAAGTACTGGAAAACATCTCCTTCATATAAAAAGAAGCTGGGGCGGCTCGGGTCATTTTCCAAGAGGCTGTTATAGCCACGACAAAAAAGGAAACGCGTAGTAGTTCCAGGCTCTCCATCCCAGAGAAAACCCGAGGTAACATCTTGCTGAAGGCATGGGAGCGTAACATATCAGAAGGCAGAGAACGAGTTAAAGAGGTAAGAAACTCTTGTGAAGAAACTTTTGGCTTCATAGATAGGAGGTTGTTGGATATCGATAGTGAAAATAGCACCGAGGCACTGGGCTAGATTAATATATCCAAGCACCTACTCAATATCAAGGAGAATGAGGAAAGAGAGTTGGATGAAATATCACAGATAACCCAGATGGATATAATCCAAGTAGATAAATGGCTAATAAAACCAAGTGTACATTTATGTTCTATCAACGCTGAAGACCGACAGGTAGAAGGGAAGTTGCCACAATTAGTGAAGGATTATTAAACTTTTGAGGCAAATAATCAAACAGAACCTTCCAGGTTAATAGCCCAGTTGGTGGAGAAGTGCGTCACTTGCACTGAGCATACGAAGGGGCAGGTTTCCGGTATCAAAAAATGACAAGTGTCTTCCTGTTATATTTTCAGAATTCGAAGAGAAAATAAAGGAAGGCGTTCCAGTTGCCCAAAAGAAGGACAGAGACAAAGAATTGAAACGTTTAATCTCCTTTTTTTGTAACTGAAAATAATCCTGGAACGATTGAACTTCTAGCATGTAGAAGTTTGTATAAATATGAAATTAGAAGAAAGAAAAAGGGCTGGACCTTTTTGGTCGATTGTAATAGAGACTATATCCTTTTGAGAATTAATACAAAGCAATCCAAAGACTCATGATTCTGTCAAGACTGTGTTATGAGTTTGTTTCCTCTGTGATTTCATATTCAATTTCATTTTGCTTCTATATGTCTGATGAATTTTTCATTGAAATTTAGTAAAACCTCTACTGTGGTGATCAATTTTTAGTCGTCTATATTGTTTACAGTTTTTCCTGTATCGGCTATTAGCAAGTATAAGACCTGTGAACCCTTTAGATTGTCACATTTTATGCTTCGTCATATTTCTTCTTATCTTATTTTCTTCTTCTGTTTACAAGGTGAGATTCTCCCTTGATAGGAGCCTTGCTTTATAGACAACTTAATGTTTTTCTCACATTTTACACACCATTTATTTAAAATATAACTCAGTTACGGGAAAAGGCCTTTGGTTTGCACTTTATCTTTAATATTGGATTCAAAAGTTCTCTTTTATAAGATCAAATTGACACAACATCAAAAACCTCGAACTCTCTTTTAATTTTCGTGTTCCTCCATGACTATCCCCGTTGTAAGACAACCTAATATTGAACCCGACTTATCGGACCAAACCCATATCGCTTTAAACATTTTCGATACCATACTTAAAAAAACCACCACTCGGGTAGAACTTGAATGTTCATGGGCCGCGACTGAACGAGATATAAACATCCAGGAACAGTTGGAAGCAAGACAACGACAACCTGGAAATCAGCCCTAGCTTCCTTTCCCGAAAGTTGACTCTTCTCCTTTTTTTATCCTTTACTCACTTTCAGATGCCTAGACACTGCACTTTCTAAGCCTTTAGTACAGACTCTGGAACAACAACGAGGAATCTGAGTTTAAATTGCACAATAATAAAAGAAAAATAAACACATAACCGCATTGAAGCATTAATTAAAAAGAATTCCGAATTTTAATTTCTTTCGATTTAGACATATGAAAATAAAATATAAGATTACAAGAAAAATTTATTATAAAAGAAAACAAGAGTCATAACATCACTAGATAGAAATTATAATAAAACAGTCTAAAATTCGTTTCTGTATTTATATAATCATATTAATTACAAAATTACCAAAGGGTGATGACAGCGGTTAGCCTGTTGTAAAAAGGGTCGTTGAAGAACATGCCTATCATCTCTTGTACTCTTAACCTCCACTACCGGCTATTCAAAATTCATTGAGACATGCTTATCTTAGTTGAAGACTTACTTCAACTTAGCGATCTTTGCCTTTAAATATGAGTCTAACTAGACCGGTTGATTTTCTCCAACACTTTCAACCACTTTAACCGTAGATTCCTCCTTCTTATGCTGCTTACTCCTTTTCTTCTTAGCAACTGTCATGTTGATGACTAAATCCTTTATAATGGGATTTAGCATGACTTCCAGTCACGAGTCTATAACTGGCTCTGTACGGAACTTAGTTGCTAGAAGGTGAGCAAGGACTCTTTCCTCCTTATTCGTAGGAAAGCCTAGCATGTTGCTCGAATAACCAGTCTCACTCGACTTAGCTTTGTCCATGTATCTCAGTTCAGGGATATTGAAATGTGTCTTTATAGAGAGCAAGAAGTCGAGCAGCTTGAAGATTACTATGGTTATGGATATGCATATATCTTCATCCTTGGGGAGTGGTAATTATAGAACTCCATTTATGAAGCACAAAAAGATTACGTACAAAGAGTGTTGGGTTGCCATGCTTGGCCAATCCATTTCAAATGATTAGATTTTGAGTTCGTTACATGGCGACATTCAGCTGACGTCACATGGCTACGAAGTACTGAATGAATGGAGCAGGGTGATCTGACTAGCCGTCGCCCGCTCCACAAGTGGTGGATTTGACATGTTGAGACACGTAATGCCGCATATTAGTGAAAGTGGTTTCGACAAAACTAATTTCTTGCGAAAATGTATCTCGGAAGGCACTGCATGTCAGCGTTCTCGAGACTTAGGTATTATCTAGAATTGTCATGGTGATAACACCAGGAAACTGGGAGTGATAATGTTGATGTGTATGTTGAATCGAAATGGTGCATATTCTCATGAATTGTTGATTTGTTAGTCTGATTAGTTTTGATGGCTGCACATTTTACAAAATTAACAACAACTCAGTCAGGTTAGACCAGTGCAGATTCCATAGGAATGGAAGAGGCACAGGGGAATTGCAGTCATCCAAAGAAGAGTAGAGGGATGGATGTCCATTTGGGCATGGAAGGAAGTAACTCCAACGGACATGGAGAAGAAAGGAATGAAGATATGAATATGGCTGAGACCATTATTAATTTGCAAAAGGATGTCCAAAGCCATAAAGCTGATAAAGAAAGGCTTATGAAAGCCAAAGAGCAACAAGATGACTTCAACATGAAACTATTGGAAGGTTTGAACAGAATAGAGAATAAATTGGTTAAGGAGAGTGACTCTAGTAGATCTGAGAGTCACAAATCTTCAGAGGAGAAGAGAGAAGTAAAAAGTTCTAGTAGACATCACCATCATCCCCATAGGCATTCCCATAAGAGAGCAGGCAACAACTCAAGTCTAATCCCTATCAGAAGGTATAAGAGATCTGGGGTGGATGAGCTACGAGGAGAAATGAACAAAATCAAACCTCCTACATTTGATGGTGAGCACAAGAAGGATGAAGATGCCAAAACATGGTTGCTAGGCATGAGGAAGTATTTTCAATTGCATAATTACTCTTCTCATGCTAAAGGTAGAATCACTATATATCAACTCAAAGGAAAGGCCTCCATGTGGTGGGATCAACTTGTGCAGGTACAACACATTGTAGAGAAAAGTGTTACTTGGAGAGAATTCAAGAAGTATTTTGAGAAGAAGTGCTTGACCAAGAGATACTATGACACGAAAATGAAAGAGTTCTTTGAACTCAAGCTTGGAAGTACCACCATAGATGAATATGAGAGAAGGTTTCTAGAACTGTTGAAGTATGTCTCTTTCATTAAGGATGAGACAATCAAGATTCAACGATACTTAAGTGGATTGCCATCATTCATCAGTGACAAAATACAGTATGATCATCCCAAGACATTAGAAGAGACCATAAGGAGAGATAAATGCTTATATGACCAGCTAAAAGCAAGACCAACTTTCCAAAAGGCTTGGGAAGACAATAAGAAATTCAAGATGGATCAGAGGAAGAAGGGAGCTAAGCCACCATTCTTCAGAAATAATCCACAATGGAAGCAAATGCATAAGGAAACCAGAGTGATTGACACAGGGATTCAAGGGCCTAGACAACCACCTATGCAATGTTGGGGTTGTAAAGGAGACCATAGGTTCAGAGATTGTCCTCACAGAGGCAAAAAAGGTAAGGTTGTTCACAATGTACAACGAGCTAAGACAGTAGAGGACATGGGATGAAATGTGTTAAGGATTTATGTAGCCCTGGACAACAAGAAAGTAGAGTATCAGTCCCACATGATTGAAGTGGAAGGTATGATCAACAACCAAACCCTTGCTATTTTAATTGATTCAGGAGCTAGCCATAGTTATATAGACCCTAAGATGGTGGAAAGTTTTCAATTGCCAAGAATCAAGCATGGGAAATCCTGGTTGGTGCAAATGGCTATAGGAGCTAGAAGAAAAGTTAATGAGATGGTTAACTCCTACCTCATAGACATGAATGGATTAAATACTAGGGAAGATTTGAACATATTACCCTTAGGTTCCTATGACTGTTTAATTGGGATGGATTGGTTGGACCCACATAATGCTCTATTTGATTGTCATAACAAAGCATTCACTTGCTTGGATGAAGAAGGGAACCAAAGGAAAGTGCAAGGAATTCCTAGGGCAATAACCGTTAGAGAAATTTTAGCATTATAGCTGAAGAAATGTTATAGAAGAGGATGTCAAATATTTGCAGCTCATATGGACAAGACAACTGAAGACAAGGTGCCAAATTTGGAGGATTATCCAGTCTTGAAAGAGTTTGAAGATGTATTCAAGGAAGTACGAGGACTACCCCCAAGGAGAGACATTGGTTTCTCTATAGATTTGATGTCTGGAGCAGCACCAGTGTCAAAGACTTCTTACATAATGAGTACACCAGAATTGAAGGAGTTTCAAATGCAACTTGAAGAACTTATGAAGAAGGGGTATATACGCCCAAGTGTATCACCTTGGGGTGCCCCAATCTTGTTTGTGAAAAAGAAAGATGGAACATTAAGATTGTGCATTGACTTGAGACAATTGAATAAAGTGACTGTTAAGAACACATATCCTCTACCAAGGATTGATGACCTCTTTGATCAATTGAAGGATGCAAGGATATTTATAAAGATAGATATCAGATCAGGATACCATCAGGTAAGAATTAAAGAAGAAGATATTAACAAGACTGCCTTCAGAACAAGGTATGGCCATTATGAGTTCACAGTGGTATCATTTGGATTGTCAAATGCACCAACTGTTTTCATGTGCTTAATGAATGGTGTTTCTGAGAGTATTTGAACAAGTTTTTCATTGTCTTTTTGGATGACATTCTTATATATTCCAATTCAGAGGAATATCATGAACATCATTTGAGGATGGTGTTGCAAGTATTAATGGAACATCAGTTGTATGCCAAATTGAGCAAAGTGCTCATTTTATCAGAAACAAATTCATTATTTGGGGCATATCATCTCAAAAGATGGGATAGCAGTGGACTTTGAGAAGGTAGAAGCCATTAGAGAATGGTCAACACCAAAGAATGTGACAGAGGTCAGATCTTTCATGGGCCTTGTAGGTTACTACAAGAGATTCATTGGAGGATTCTCGAAGATAGAACACCCAATCACTTCCTTGCAAAGAAAGGGTATGAAGTTTCAGTGGACATCAGAATGTGAAAGGAGTTTCCAACATTTGAAACAATTATCGACAAGTGCTCCAATACTAAGGATTGCATATCCAAATGAATATTTCATTGTATGCACAGATGCATGTAATGAAGGACTGGGTGGAGTCCTCAGTCAAAATGGATTCATGATATGTTATGAATCAAGGAAGTTGAAGGAGCATGAAAGAAACTATTCCGCTCATGATTTGGAGTTGGAAGCCATAATTAATGCCCTAAGGAAATGGAGACACTACCTCATGGGAAAAAGGTTTGAGTCAAGAACAAACCACAATGGTTTGAAATATTTATTTGATCAACCAAATCTAAATGCTAGACAAAGCAGATGGTTAGAATTTCTAAGCGAATATAACTTTGATATAAAGCATATCAAAGGGAAAGAAAATAAAGTGGCTGATGCACTCAGTAGGAGGGTGCATGAGCTTCATGCTACAACCATCAGCTTGTATCAGACTGATGTTAAAAGAAAAATTTTGGAGGCTGCAAATACAGATCTGCAGTACAGATAATTGGTAGCAAAATTCTGGAGGCTGCAAATAAAGATCTGCAGTACTTTTTTTGATAGGTTCAGGTTAGTATTGTTAATGTTTAAGCCATTATTCTAGTTCTTTGCATTTCAATAGAAAACAATAGCATAATGCAAGATCACTGAGAAATACACAATCACAAGAGACACAACATTTATCCTGGGAAACCCTCTAGGGGAAGAAAACCCAGCAAAACTTCCTTATTATAAATAGCCAATAGAATGCCAAGAGATAACTTAAACTAATGCATAAGATCCTCTCCCAAAAGTTGTGCCACTCCCTCTCCTTCTTCTCCAACTGCAGTTCCAAAACTTGTCTCTCAATGAGCAAGTGAGGTGTGTGTCTAAATAAGGCACTAGCCTCCTTATTTATACAAATCTGTCACGTGTGAAGTGTCTCTTCACTAGTAGAGCCGACTTCTCCAACTGGGTGGTTATAATCACTTTTATTATATTTTGGGGCCTCTTGATATATTATGGGGCCGACTTCTTCTTTTTCATTTTACAATTACAATATGACCAATCCACAAAAGGGGATTTGGTCCTTATACAATATCTGACATGATCAATCTACAATGGGGATTGATCCAATGAATAATATATCAAATAATAATAAGAATACACTTTGCAGTTACATTATTTTAACACTCCCCCTTAACAAGAAGGGTATTCTTCAATAGCATCATGTGAGAGAGAGAGGACAACATCATCAACAACATCAAGTGGGTGAGAGGACGGCATCATCAATATCATCTTGAAACATTGACTGGCATATCTATAAATCATCAGAAGTTTTCTTCATCGAAATCATCGTCATTCTCAAAGGAATGCAATTATCATCTGTATCATTATGTTTTAGTATAAAACGGATACATCATCATCATCATAGCACGAGATTGGCTCATCATAATACATGACGGGATTTACATCACAGCTTTCAAGTTGGAAGCTCAGTACTCATCTTTCTTTACATCACAACAATCAAGCTGGAAGCAAGATACTAGACTGGCTTTACGTTAGACATTATCAAGCTAGAAGCACAATACTAGTCTCATCTCAACATCTTTCTTTACATCACAACCATCAGGTTGGAAGCAAGATACTCATCCTGCTTTACATCACAACAATCAATATGGAAGCAGGATACTAGACTGGCTTTACGTCACAGCTGTCAAGTTGGAAGCACAGTTCTAGTCTCATCCCATCGTCTTACTTTACATCACAACCATTAGGTTGGAAGAAAGATACTCGTCCTACTTTACGTCACAACAATCAAGATGGAAGCAAGATAGTAGACTGGCTTTACGTCACAACTGTCAAGCCAAAAGTACAGTTCTAGTCTCATCTCATCGTCTTGCTTTACGTCACAACCATTAGGTTAGAAGCAAGATACTCGTCCTACTTTACATCACAACAATCAAGCTGAAAGTAGGATACTAGATTGGATTTACATCACAGCTGTCAATCCGAAAGCACAGTTCCAGTCTCATCTCATCATCTTGCTTTATGTCATAGCAATGAGGCTGGAAGCAAGAGATGTCTCATCACAACAACTACTCCCCCTTTTGAGGAAGGTACTTTTGGACTATACCAAGCTTATCTCGAAAGTTCTCAAACTTTACACGAGATAGAGGCTTGGTCAACACATCAGCACCCTGTTCATCCGTGCTAATGTACTGAAGCTTTAAGGCTCCTCTCTGCACCATGTCACGGATGTAATGATATCAGATCTCTATGTGCTTCGACTTGTCATGGAATACATGATTCTCTATCATCTTTATGCAGCTCTGGTTGTCACATAAGATCATGGTTGCTTCCATCTCTAGGTCAAATAGACCGGTCAACAACTTTCGAAGCCATATAGCTTCACAGCTGGCATAACATGCAACAATTTATTTTTCTTCCACTGTGATGAGAGCAATGGTGGATTACTTCCTACTCTGCTATGAGATCATGGTTGATTCCAAACTGAAACAACATCCTAAAGTTCTTTTCCTGTCAGAAACACTTCCTTCCCAATCTGCATCAGTATATCCACTCAATGTGAAATCATGATCTCCATTATAGCTAAGACCACAATCTATTGTACCCTTAAGGTACCTCATCACATGTTTTGCAGCCACTAGGTGAACATGTCTGGGTTCTACCAGAAACTGAATCAAGGTGTTCATGGAAAAACAAATGTTTGGTCTGGTGTTCATTAGGTAGATCAATGATCCAATAATTTGTCTGTACAGCGTGGCATCAATCAATTCTAATGAAGTGTTGACCAGCAGCTTCAGCTTCGCTTCCATGGGTGTATTCATGGACTTGCATTCCAATGTGTCAAATCTCTTCAGGATTTCGACTGCATACTTCCCTTGATTAAGGAAGATCCTCTCTGGGCTCTGCCATACCTCAAGACCTAAGAAATAATGCATTAGGCCAAGGTCTTTCATTTTAAATTCTGAGGCAAGTCTCTTCTTACATTCAGTGATGAGATTTTCTTCTCTGGTTAAGAATAATTCATCCACATATAGAATTAATATTACCGGCTCATCGTTCATGACCTTGAAGTAGAGGTTAGAATTTGCTTTACTCTTGGAAAAGCCTAAGCTCATCAAAAAACTATCTATACGGCCATACCAAGCTCTAGGAGCTTGCTTTAATCCTTATAATGTTTTCTTCAATATGCAGACATGAGACTTCCTATCTTCAACTTCAAATCCTTGAGGTTTCTCTATATACACTTCCTCTTCGATGACACCATCTAGGAAAGATGTCTTTACGTCCATCTGGTGCAGCTTCCACTTCATCTTAGCTGCAAGAGCTATGATGGTTCTGATCAAAGTGTATCTGGCCACAGGAGCGAATGTCTCTTCATAGTCAATGCCTTCTTTCTGAGAAAAGACATGAGCGACAAATCTTGCTTTATACTTCTCAATAATTTCATCAACAACGTGTTTTATTTTGAAGAGCCATTTAGAGGATACCACATCTTTACTCTTTGGTCTGGGAACTATTTCCCATACTTCGTTCTTTATTATGGATTGGTATTCCTATGTCATAGCATCTGCCCATTCTTTCCTTTGAATGGCTTCTTCAAAGCAGGTAGGCTCTTCCTCTAGAAGATCACACGTCAAAGCCGTATAACTGGAGAATGGCTTTGGTCTTTTCACCTATCTCATGGTTCCTTCGGGAACACCATACTTCTCTCCATATTGAATAAGCTCTCTAGCCCAAGCTGGCTTTCTTTTATGGAGGATCGTCATCTTAGGAGGTTCTTGAACTTCAACTATATCATGGTCTTCTAGAATTTCCTCATCAGGGGAAGTTACGACTTCCCTCACTGGTTCTGTAGC
>SNQJ01S0035795.1:154955-178017 GCA_010110895.2 Picea sitchensis | reverse complement strand
CTTGTGACCGCTTTGCATATGTATGGTAGCGCCTTGTAGTTGATGTGAGCTAATCTTCTATGCCAAAGTTCACATGAGTTTTCAATGGCATGGGTCATGGCAGCCTTTGAGTGACCCTTTCGTTTATACATGCCATTTTCTTCACTTCCAATGATGATTGCTTCATTTAAGGTTTCTACTTTAGCCCACATAAGAACTTCTCCATCTATAAAGGAAATTCTGAAGCCTTTCTTTTCTAAAGCTGAAATGGAGAGTAGGTTCTTAGTCAAACCTGGTACATATAGTATGTCTTTCATCTTCAATGAATTCCTTGAATTCAATTTGTGGTTTGATTCCCCCACTCCCTTGATGGAATATTGGTAATCATCTCCAAGTGTCACTTTCTGAGAAAAAATATTTTCTGAGATACAAGAGAGAATGTTTCTTTGTCCTGTCATGTACTTGGATGAACCACTATCAATGATCCAAGTGTCCTCTCCAGGTGTTACAGATCCCGAGAGGGCTGAGATTAAGACATGGTCTTTGATCTGCTCTCTTATCATCTTTGTGGGTGGCTCTTCATCTTCGACTACATGGGCATGGTGCCTCTTATGTTTTCTCTTGTATTCCTCTCATCTGGCTGGACANTGGATGCATTTTTCCCATAGACTATCAAACTTCAGTTTCTCCATTCTAGTGCATATCATTTGGATGAATGCATCCCAAGGTCTTGTGAGACCATTTAGGGCCGTCATTATGAGTTCATCTTTGTCTATGGTATCTCCAATTGCTTCTAACTATTCTTTGAATTCTAAGATTCTGGAGAAATATTCTTGAATTGTTTCTCCTTTCTACAGCCTTGTATTCTTCCGTTGAGTTCTTAGATTCATCTTCCAGATTATGTTCTTTCCTTCATAAATTCTGGTCAAGGCATCAAACATTTCTTTCAGAGTCTTCTTAGATGAAACATAAGGAATCAGGTGGTCTTTGATTGAATCTGCAATGATTCTTTTGGCCCTAATTGTGTCCTTTTGATGCTTGGCTTTTTCGGCAGCATCGTCGGGTTCCAGAATTTCTCCTTTGATGAATTTTGCTAAATCATTCTATTCAAGAATGAGTCCAATCCTATACTTCTAGGCACGTAAGTTTTCCACACCTTCCAGCTTGTCAACAATCTTAGCGCTTGCAAACATTTTTTACCTGGAGCTAGGAAAATGATCGAAAAATGAAAGTGCTCAAAATCAAATTCTGAACTTACCAGGAGGTGTGCTTGGCTGAGGCGAGTAGCCTAGTGTGTTTGGATCTAAGAAAATCTAAATTTTTCTCCTCCAAACTTGATCTACGGATTTCTAGACTGGTGCTTCTAGTTTTCTGGTACCTCAGGTACTTCTGGTACTTCTGGTACACTGGTTTTCTGGTACTTCTGGTACTTTGTGAAACTAGGGTTTCACTTTCCAGGAGATCTAGCCACTGAAAAGGTGTGCAGAGAGTGACAAAGTAATCCGTGGGGGAGGGCGCACTTTTCTAGATGGTTTTAGGGATGCAAAGATTCACCATCAAAAATCCCTAATTTGAATGTACGACAACAGTGAGGTTTTTCACTCCTGTGAAAGATGCTCTCTTCAGCTTGGCTCTGATACCATGTTAATGTTTAAGCCATTATTATAGTTCTTTGCATTTCAATAGATAACAATAGCATAATGCAAGATCACTGAGAAATACACAATCACAAGAGACACAACATTTATCCTGGGAAACCCTCTAGGGGAAGAAAACTGTTAGAGTCCTAACCCGCACATAGGTAGATCAATATATTCGGATGAAATAAAGGTCAATATTAATAAGGCCTTTCAATAAAATAGAATAAAGCGGATGTAAGAAGACCTAATAGAAGCTTCTGCTTCTAGAAGGATCTTCCTCTAGATGCTTCTTTTGATAAACATATTTAGTATAAATAAGGGTCAAGGGTATGAAAACCCTAGCTTGGAGATTATTGTAACAGAGCACTGCTCGACTAGAGGTTGCCCACTCGAAGAGGCCTGTGAACATTTCTTTCTGAATCAAAGTGTTATTTCTATTGTTGTTCTTATATCATTTATGTGTTATTGTGGAGATTATGCTAGTTATATTACTGTTATTCTACCATTTCTAGCATTTTATTTATGTTCTTCATAACTTTTTATATCTGGTATATTACAAAAACCCAACAAAACTTCCTTATTATAGATAGCCAATACAATGCCAAGAGATAACTTAAACTAATGCAGAAGATCCTCTCCCAAAATATGCACCACTCTCTCTCCTTCTTCTCTAACTGTAGTTCTGAAACTTATCTCTCAATGAGCAAGTGAGGTGTGTGTCTAAGTGAGACGCTAGCCTCCTTATTTATACAAATATGGCACGTGTGAAGTGTATCTTCACTAGTAGGGCCGACTTCTCCAACTGGGTGGTTATAATCACTTTTATTATATTTCGGGGCCTCTTGATATATTCTGGGGCCGACTTCTTCTTTTTCCTTTTACAATTACAATATGACCAATCCACAAAAGGGGATTTGGTCCTTATACAATAGCCGACATGATCAATCCACAATGTGGATTGATCCAATGAATAATATATCAAATAATAATAAGAATACACTTTGCAGTTACATTATTTTAACAAATATAAGTAAAGGTAAATTCCTCATTGAGGAATCAAATCTTTCAAGTGAGCTTGGAAATTTCAGCAAGTACACCTTCTTGGGAAAAATGAGCACCTCTCTTAGGCACTAGTCTTCTAGGGTTTGAGCACCCTCTTGTGTGCTAGGTTTTATCTTGGTGGTGAAGGTCTTTCTCGTGAAGAATATAGCAAAGGATTTGGCTCGGTTTTCTTCCCTTGTTGAGAAGGGTTTCCCAGGATACTTCTTGTGTTCTTGTGCATGGTGCTTCTTCTTGTGATCTTGGTTGCTGCAACATTTATGGTTATGGTTAAATGCTAAAAATGGAATGAAATTCAAGTCTCCTCTCACTTTTGTAGAACCGTACGACCCTCCTAGGGTTTCTAGAAAAATCCATACGACCCTCCCTTCTTTGGTGATCCAACCCTTAATACTTGGATGTTGGGGCTAGTTTTGGCCTAGAAGAGTACGATCTCCTCCAACGCATCTCTAGAAGATATTAAAATCAAATTCTAAGAATTTTGAGTTTTTGGCCCTAGGGTTTCTAGGGTGTCAAAATTTCCTGCAGAATATTAATCTCACATTTCTGAAGAAACTTTTTTCTTAAATCAACAAGCATCTTTGTGACACTTCAAGTTGATCGTTGGAAGTCATAAGTCCAACATAATCCAAGGTTACTAATTCAACCTAATCATTAGGTTTTCAAAATCCAGTTGGCGAGAATTTGAAGAAACCAATCAAATGAAGAACAAAGCCTTAGTAGAAGATAGGCTTGATGGAGCAAGCAACTTCAGCTTCTGAAAATCAAGGCTTCAGGTCACCCTTGAAGAAGATGACCTCTTGGATGTGGTAAATAAAAACATACCAGACACAACTACAAATGTAGAGAAGAATATAAGAAAGGAAGAATATGTCAAAGCAAGAAAATTGATCATCTACTCAGTAAGAGATCATCTCTTACCTCATATTTCCAACCTGAAGACAACCTATCATATGTATGAATATTTAAAAGAAATGTTTGAAAGTGAAAACACTCTCAGAGCTCTTACCTTGAAGATCCAACTTCAAAGTACCAATATGATGAAAGGTGACATAGTTGCCATATTCTTTATGAAGTTATTAGAGATTAAAGAACAAGCATAGATGTTTTCCTTAAAGAAGAGATACCCATCCAAACAAACCTAGAGAATCTTAGATGGACATTGACAGTAAGATAATACCTTCTCCCCCTTGAACAACTTGGAGGGAGACATGCATTATTCAAGTTGATCTAGTTGCTCTAGTTGATATGTTTAGAGATATTGCAGTAGGGCATGAAAGGCCTACCTAGACTCACTCTGCAAGAGGCAAAGAAACATACAAGCCTCTGAAGGCACATCCTGAGAAAGTAAAAGAATTTTTCAAGTTATCCTTCAAGTCATGAGCCACCTTATTGATGCTAAGCCTCCTTGTCTTAGAGAAGCAACCAGAGAACATGTATGGTGAGATGCCATAACAGAAGAATACCAATATATCTTAAATAATGATGTATAATATATTATTCAGGGACCAAAAGGGAAGTTTGTGGTAACTTCCAAGTGGATCTATAAGATCAAACATGTAGCTGATGGAAGTGTCTAGAAATACAAAATAAGATCTATAGCCAGAAGTTTCTCAAAAATAGAGGGAGTTGTCTATGATGAGACACTTGATCGAGTAAACCCAATACACTTCCATCCATACTACCATCCATGAGTTGCAAACTATATCAGATAGATAAATTCTTTATGATTTTGGATTTCAGCAAGAGTGTTGTTGATCCAAACCTACATCATTACAATATTGATGACGAGAGCCTAATTTTGGTGATTTATTCAGAAAGCCTTGTTGTTGGATACAAGTAATCCTCGACTTTTGAATTTGAGATGAAGAATCTGAGTATGATGCAAAACTTCCTGTGACAAGAAGTATGACAGAGGACCAATGATATTTTCCGGAGTTAAGGAAAATATACAGTGACGATATTAAATAAGTTCAAGTATGACAGAATGCAAAATCCACCATGATGAATTTAAAAGGAGAAGATTGATGATGATTCAAATGAGACTGATCCACAGCTGATTGGATCACTGATGTATATGGTTAACCCCAGAATTGATTCATGCCATTCAATGAATGTGCTTAGTCATTTCATGAGTCAACCGAGACAAACTCACTAGACAACAACAAAACATGTATTAAGATATATACGAAGTACAGTTGAATGTGGCATGAGATATGCCTCCAAAGTGAACTTGAGTTTGCAGGATATGCTGATTCAGGTTGAGAAAAAAGTACAGTGGATCGAAAGAGAACATCTGGTTGATGTTCTCCCATGAAGTTTTCCATGGTTTCTTGATGCAGCAAGAAACATAATCTCTGTGACCTTGAATACCACAGAAGCAGAGTATGTATCATTGTGTGTGTGAAGCAATATGGCTTCACAAGCTTATGACATATTTACTTGATCATGAGATGGACCCTATGATGATAACCAAGAGCTATGTATAAAGATCAATGAGAACACAATGTTTCCTGATGGATCGAAACATGATGAGATGAAATATTATTATATTAGAGATATGATGCAAAAGAAAATCATACACATGCAATACCTTCCTACACATGAGAAGATTGCAAACATCTTCAAAAAACTAACTTGGTGAAGAATTCCTCCCTAGTTGAGAGGGAGTATTGATGACTCCAGCCAAGAAAAAATTCAGAGTACATCCGTGTGAGACTTGGCATGATGAAGAATACATCTCTAGCTAAGAGGGAGTGTTGATGATTGTAGCTATGTGAGACATTCTCCAGCTTACAAACATGTGATATGTGGATCATTGTATCCATGTGACATATTCTCCATCTTACAAACCTAAGAGAAAGCCCCTGAAGAGGGTGTGTGGTTCCTATCTAAGACAGAGCTGGAATGTAGAGATGACCTCCTCCATCAGAGAGTTGAGAAGAACTACAGATGATTATCCTATGGGAAAGGAAATTTGTTGAGTTAGATGTACCAGTGGCTGAGCACAAGGTGAATGTGTGAAATCCCAAAGTGTTGGGTGCATCGTCATGAGAACAAAAATGAAGATGATTTATTAGCCTCCTCGGAGCAGAAGAGTTGACAAGAAACTCCAGATGAATCTCATGTGTAATGCAGTGGGAAAGAAGATCTGTTGAGTGGACGTGCCTATGGACGAGCACAGGTGAACGTGTGAGAAGTGGTTCCTATGTGTAATGCAATGAGCCAGAGATACGGTCATCCCTATGGATGTGCCCCTAGTGGATGAGCACTAGTGGGTGTATCATATCCCTTGCTATATTGTTCAAAAGTCACACCTGCCTATAACCCTAATTGTAATGTAAAGGGTACAGTTTGGCCCCACCTTAATGTGACTGGTAATTAATGTAAAAGATAATTAATCTGGTTAATATTAAATATATTATAAGATAGTGAGGTCAGACCTGTTGTGCCAATAGACACTTTTGTTGACAGGTTCAATTTAGTATAAGTAAAGGTAAATTCCCCATTGAGGAATTAGATCTTTCAAGTGAGCTTGGAAATTTCAGCAAGTACACCTTCTTGGGAAAAGTGCACACCTCTCTTGGACGCTAGTCTTCTAGGGTTTGAGCACCCTCTTGTGTGATAGGTTTTATATTTGTGGTGAAGGTATTTCTCTTGAAGAATATAGCAAAGGATTTGGATGGGTTTTCTTCCCTTGGTGAGAAGGGTTTCCTAGGATACTTCTTGTGTTCTTGTGCATGGTGCTTCTTCTTGTGATCTTTGGTTGTTGCAACATTTATGGTTATGGTTAAATGCTAAAAATGGAATGATATTCATTCTTAACATTGACTATTGAAAAATCAACAATGAGGTGTCCTATTGGGTAGATCTTTCCCTAGGTCAAGTAGAGTTTCCAAGAGATCCCTCTCTAAGCCATGTAAAGTGGGTGAAGTGGTTAGGGTCAAGACTCAATGGGCATGGGGTTCATGAAATACAAGGGGTTGTAGTGTCTCTTTCATGGGTGCCTTTGTAGAGGGTGTGTGGTACATTCGTTTGTAATGCACTTCTTCCAAGCCCATTATTTTTCCAGTCTTTGTTTCTTTCATACATTTAAGGAAAAGTTGAAGGCCACTGCCCTGATGTGGTGTCCAGATAATGACAGTGTCACCCATAAATACATAGCAGAGATGAGAAGGTTGGCTTGTGATGAGACCCCGTTTCTCTCAACCATGCAACTGAGAGTCGTTACCCTGGCTTGGTGACCAGATGATGGTAATGTCATACCACTAGATATCCATGGACATGATAGGTCATATAGTGATGAGACCTCCTATCCTCCAACTAACATTTTAAGCATTCTTAATCATATTTTTTGTGGGTCCCCCTTTTCTCAAAGATAAGTGTTTCATTGCTTTCTTGGGTGATCCCAGGGCAAAGCGTCTAGAAGGTTCATACATAGGATTTTATATTTTACTCAACATCAATCCCTCTGGGCCTTCAACCCCTTCTTCCCATAGAATGAGGGACAACCCCTTCTTAGGTCAATACACCCTAAAATCCCAAGAGATAAGGAAATGGGGGAAAATAGTGATGGAAAGTGGTAAGTATGGTAATAAAAAGTACGGTGGCTCTTTAAGGGAGTTCCTAGTAGAAAAACCATCCCAAAGGAAGACCACTTACTAGGGCACAATGCCAACCACCAAGGTGAAGTAGGGAAAAAGGCATAATTTCCAAGCATATATCATGAAATCTAAAGAAATATAAGATACAACATACTCAAATGCCTCTAGTATTGAAATGATACTCACCATAATACCTAACTTTTACCTCATGGAGCAAGCCCACTACCTTTCAGAAGCAAGCTGGTGTGGTGGATGTCATCCAAAAATCTACGACCTCTGTGATGGTGAGAAGGCTCTCCATCTATGCAAAGGGATACTGCTAGTCATATAGTCTCTCAACACTCCATATCTGCAACCTGAGGGCCTTGAGACATAATCTCCTTAGTTATCCACAAAATGGGGATAACAGTCCTAAGAGACCATGACAGTTTCTTAGGCTCAAAAATAAAAGAGCCTTCCCTAGTGGGGAATCTAGACATAAAATGACTTTATGTGTATAGACACTAGACTCTAATAGAGTTTTAGAAAGTCTATTCTAGCCATAGCCTGATCTAAAACTGAAGAAAGTGAAATATAACTGCAAAAGCATCAAAGAAGCATAATTATAAGGAACATTAGGAATATGAGGTTCCAAATCAGTTGGGAAATCGACTGCAGAAGAAGAGACTTGTTTTCTTGGACCAATAGTAGGTGGATGGAAGACACTCCTGTTTCTGTGGGCCAACCAAGTCACGACCTCTAGAAATTGTGCGTTCTGAGATTCCAACATTTCCATTATGCTTTTAAGATGGAAAAAATTGTCATCTTTGGGAAACATGACAAGTGATAACATCGTTTTAGTATGCCAATATAACTCTAGGGTGTGAAAAAACTTGGAATTCTTGGTTCTGAAACAACCCAGTTAAGGAATCATCGCACCCACTTGGAACTCTACCTTAGCATCCTCCTTAAAATTGTGAGCAAGAAGAAATTCGACCTCCACTAATGATATCACTGCTTTATCCTCCTCTGCATGAAGTGCTCATAATGGTCTACAACGTGCATCATTGCCTTGGCAACCCAAGAATTCCTAACACCAAAGTTGCGAGGTTTGTATGCTTGAGGTGCCATCGATGACAAACCAAATAACAAATCGACGATTGGAATAACAAACCGATGACTAGAGAGCATGCAGTCTCGTAAAAACAAATCAAGAAGAGCAAAATTGGAAAACATAGAACTGCATTTTAAAACATATATAGCTATGAGGTCCTCGTTTGGTTTACGCACCCTTCTGACTCTTCCATGACAAGACATAACTATTAACCTCAGGGGAAAATTTCACCAAATCCATAGGTGCATGTATGGATAATTCCTCTGCATCAGATCACTCGTCACCATGATCATGATGTGTGCTAATTCCTTTCTTAGATATGGGCACTTTGTCCTCTTAATCATGCGAGCAGCCTTGAACTCTGTAACCGACTATGAAACATTCCTCGCCATCATAGTTTGGCGTCTATCCATTTTTGGAAGAGGCAACATCATATGAAACAAAGTGATGCGTGAAGGGACATCTGAAATTCCTTGAGGAGGGGGGGAGCTCTCGATGTTCTAGAGTTGTGCACCATACGATCCACGACAACCACATTTCCATTTATGCAAGCAGACACCCCATGCAAGGAACCAATTATGATTTATTCTTTAAAATAAATCATCAATAAAATTTAAAGGAGATGTGTTAAATAAAAAATATGTCTATATAGGTCTGGCCTTAACATTCACTAATGAAATTACAATGTTGTATGTTTAATTATTTATGAAAATTATAATAATTATGTAAAATAAAGATAAAATTAATGAATTTTAAGTGTCAAGAACTTAAAAATTCATGAGCATGCAGGTTTTCTTATGCCACAAGAGAAGATAATCACACATAATTAATAAACTTACAAAGGTTAATATATTACTATACAATATAGAGCCTTTGTGCTTCAATCAAAATATAAACTCAACTAATCATCCACATATCAGATTGTTATTAATTTTTTAAACCTTTGACACTATTAGATAAACCCAATAAATTTGATAATGTAACTTCATTCATAACCATATGAATAATGACCATATAATTATTTCCTCCTACTCTAATAAAAAAGTTTCTACTCTATTAGAATGTTGTAATTGTTATTTTTTTCATATTATGTATGAATTTTGTGTGTGTGTGTGTGTGTGTATTATGTTCATGTCTCTATTTCTCACATAATCTACAACATAATATTTGTTTTCAAATTGAAGTTATGCAATCAATTTTGATGAATTGAGATATATGGAAGGAAAATGAAAAACTATCGATTATTGGAATTAATAATAAAAAAAAATTATTAACAAAAAAAGAGATCAATGACTGATCCCATGACGAATTTTCAAAAGATGATAACCATAGTGATAATTGAATTTACAAATAGTTGGGACAAAACCTTTAAAGTATATCGTTACCATGTCCAATAATATGCAATCAAAACATATAATTACCATGACCATGAATTCACAATCAAAACATTTGCAATGTAATTAGTGCTTTAAAAAGGGTCAAAACTCGACTCAACTCAAAAAATTGAGTAATCCACTTCACATGGTATACATGTATATGTCATTTTCATTGGAGTGGTTAAGCTCTAAATTTGCATTCACTATGAGTGCATTCATCTCATGCATCCACCTCATAGTACCCATCACAACTCCTGGGAGAGGGAGAAGGTAACGTACCCATTGCAACATGTGGGAGAGAGAGAAGGAAAAGATGGAACATTGTTTATGGATGGTCTACCGGGAAGTGTAGATATGGGTTATGATTGTATGCACAACCATCTATTGTAGTTATAGAGGTAGTTTGGTTGGGGTATATATAGAGTAGGAAGCTCCTAAAATATATTAGGAGAGTGTGAGAAAGGAGACATCAAACCAGAGTGTCAAAGATAATAAAGATTGAGTAATGGAATGTTGATAACTAAATCAAAATTCTGTTACAAATTTGATTACAACATTGTTCAAAAAAAAATACATGGAAACATTGCACTTCACATCTAATACATGACATCGCATATATTTATTCCACTTACATGAATTTAATGACCTCAATGAATAGATGTCGTAGTTATATAAGATTAAAACTCCAAACTTCGGTTATCTAATTTTGGAAAAAAATTGCATTGTGTGCATGTTTGGTGATTAAAACTCAAAATTTAGGTATAACCTAAGATTGAAAAATTTGCATTTCATTAGAGCTCGACTATAAGACATCGAACTAGTTGGCCAATCAAATGTGTAAACCATTGGAAAGAAAGAAAAATATGTGTAGTCAAAGGAAAACCAATGGATGGTCAATGATGAATAGAATGTTGTAGTCTTGGGCTTCTACAGGGACTAATAAGTCGATAAATTGTACGATCAACAAAGAGTTTTGTATATACTATAATAATAGTAATAATATAGTATATAATCTAATTATTAATTTAATAATCAAAGTCATTCAAGTATAATAATACACTTGTAATAATACTTGTATAGTTGTTTACATTATTATATAATAATATAAAATATATTTATGAGATTTATATTTATAATATCTATCTATATATTATTATATTATTAGGACTTAATACTACAAATTATTGTTGTATCAAATATGATTCAAATTTTAGTTTTCAACTGTGTGCTTGTACCACTCACAGAGATGTATAGATTGTAATTGGCCATATATGTATATACTCTCATCAACTTCACATCATCAACATGTAAGTCATGTTTTCTATTATATATATGTCTAATGTTACTTGGACTCGAAGTAAACATTCTCTATATTTGAATTATTTTTATTGGACATTTTGATAACTTGAGATGATGTTGATGAGTTTCTTTAAGTGTGTGCTACTGTATATTTTTTGTTTTTATTTAGAATATATTTGCAGTAAATAATTGTACAAGGTTAAAATCTACATTTAGCATCAGAGCAATTATTGGCTTTAGGGGGATGCCTTTGTGGTCAGGGGTTTGACTCAAGTCCGTGATAAGCCTTGTTAAAGTGGGAGATATGTAGTATTGAATCTTTAGGTGAAAATAAATGGCGAGGTGTTCAAAAATAAAGATCGATAAATTTAATGGGCAAAGTTTTGAGCTACGGAAGCTCAATATGGAAGATCTGTTGGTAGAAAAAGATCAATGGATTGCAGTGGATCCGGGTACTACACCTATAGGAATGTCAACAAAAGACTAGAAAAGGTTGGATCAGAAGGCGAAGAGCATAATCTGGTTGTGTCTCTCAGATTCAGTATTACTGAATTTGTCAGGGGAAGCTACAACCAAGGCATTATGGGATAAGTTGGGGACTTTGTATCAATCTAAGTTCTTGGTAAATAAACTGTTCCGGTGGAAGAAGTTGTATAACCCGAGGATGAAATATGGAGACTCAGTGACATAGCATATGAATGCCTTCAATACTATGGTAAGTCAACTGTTATATGTTTATATTAATATTTCTAATGAAGACAAGTGTATTAGCTTAGTATGCTCTTTACCAAACTCATGGGATAGTATGGTTGTTGGAGAAGATCAGGCAAAAAAATACGGAAATCCAAAGCATAGATGCATTATTTGCAAGAAGACGCTCCTAGGAAAGAAATATATCTAAGTCCTCAAGTGGGATATCCAAATATAAGGGAAGATCTAAATCTCCCAGAATGATTGTAAAGGTATGTTGGAGATGTGGAAAAGAAGGGCACTTCAAGAAGTAATGTAGATCCAAAAGTACTGAAAGAGGGAAGGGATCTAAATCCACTCCTTCTAAAGAAACAAAAACCTCCACGGAAGGAGGGGATGTGTACTTGGCTTCTTCAAGCAAACATGTGTATCATGAAGCATGGTTGGTTGAATCAGGTGCATCCATTCATATAACTCCTCACAAGGAATGGTTTTGTGAATATGAAAGGTATGATGGAGATGATGTTTTCCTAGGTGATGAATCGACATACAAAATCATAGGATGAGGAAAAGTCAAGTTGAATCTCATGGATGGAAGGATTAGAACACTCTATAGTGTTCTTCAAATCCTAGTTTTGGCTATAAATTTGATTTCTATAATCAAAATGGGCGATGCAAGGGTAAAAACAATGTTTGAGAAAGAAACCTGCAGGATGGTTCGAGGAGCAATGATGTTGTTGAAGGGATTTTGGTTTGGGACTCTGTATAAGATGCAGGGAAGAACTATTAGTGATGGGTGTTATAGTTCCATTATTCCTCAGATTGGAGCTAAAGAAGAAACAACTCCTACAGTCTCTGGAGAAAAGAGTATGTTGTGGCATAAAAGATTGGGGCATATTGGAGAGAAGGGCCTATGAATACTACATGATAAAGGTATGGTTGAAGGTATGTATAAATCCTCTTTGGATTTTGATTTCTGTGAACATTGTGTATATGGGAAGCAAAATCAGGTAAGATTCCCCTCTGGTGCATCGAGGGCAGAGGGAATTTTACAATTGGTGCACAGTGATGTGTTAGGGCCTATGTAAGTGCCATTATTGGGAAAATCAGTGTACTATGTCTCATTGATAGATGAATTCTTGAGGAATATTTGGATATATTTCCTTAGGAAGAAATATGAATTCTTTTATAGGTTTAAAGAGTTTAAGGATCTTGTCGAGAATCAAACAAAGAAAATAATTAAGGTGTTGAGGACAGATAATGGTGGAGAGTTCTATGAAAATGAATTCAGATAATTTCATAAGAAGTGCAGTATAAAAAGGCAAAAGAGTACTCCATACACACCTCAGTAGAATGTAGTTACATAAAGGATGAACAAGATGATGATGGAAAAATAAAGGTGCATGCTCAGGAGTGTCGAGTTAGGAAAACAATTCTAGGTAGAGGTAGTGGGTATTGCATGTTACCTCGTCAATCAATCACCCTCATCAACAAAACTGGATGAAAAGACTCCACATGAGATATGGACTGGTAAGAAACCCTCTCTCACACATCTCAGGATATTTGGTTGTGAGGACTATGTTCTCATTCCAAAGGAAAACAGGAGTAAGCTAGATAAAAAGGATGAAAAGTGTATCTTTATTGGGTATAAAGATGGTCTGAAAGGTTATAATCTTTGAAACCCAAAAAATAAGAAGGTAGTGTATAGCCAAGATGTGGTATTTAGGAAAACAAAGATGTTGTCAAACAATAAGTCCTACCAAGGAAGGAAGAACCAGAGAAAATAGAGTTTGTATTAAGTGATGATGAATTAGACTCTACAGAAGAACATGAATAATAATAAGAAGATCATCATACTCCAGTATTGAGGAGATTGGTTCAGGAAAGAAGGGAACTAGAAAGGTATACTCCACATGATTTCCGTTCAAATTTTTCTTTTTCTATTATTGATGATGATCCTAGAATTGTTAGGGAGGTAGTGGATTCATAGGATGGAAAACTCTGAAAAAAGGCCATGGTTGAAGAAATGACAACCTTGGACAAGAATGAGGGTTGGGATCTAGTGGAGTTATCGACTGGAAGAAATCCCATTGGAAACAAATGAGTGTTTAACAAGAAGTTGAATGCATAAGGAAAAGTGGAGAAATACAAAGCTTGTTTAGTAGCAAAAGGTTATTCCCAAGTAAAGGGAATTGAATTTGGTGAGATTTATTTTCTTGTTTCCAAGTTAAGTTCAATTAGATTTATTTTATATGTTTCTTTTGTGTTTGATTTTGAAGTAGAAAAGATTGATGTGAAGACAATATTCCTACATGGGGATATGGAAGAAGAAATCTATATGAAGCAATGAGAAGGCTTTGTTGTGAAGGGAAAGAAAGAGTCGATATGCAGGTTGAAAAAGTCCTTGTATGGGTTAAAAAAATCACTATATGTTGCTGTTGTGTTTGATTTTGAAGTAGAATAGATGGATGTGAAGACAATATTCCTACATGGGGATATGGAAGAAGAAATCTATATGAAGCAACGAGAAGGATTTGTTGTGAAGGGAAAGAAAGAGTCGGTATGCAGGTTGAAGAAGTCCTTGTATGGGTTAAAACAATCACTAAGGATGTGGTATCAAAAGTTTGATCCTTATATGTTGGGACCTGGCTTCACAAAGAGCTAAGTGGATCAGTGTATGTATTTCAAATTAATTGGTACTTATCTTATTTATTTGGTCTTTTACGTGAATGATATGTTGTTGATAGGAAAAGGCAACGAGATTACCCAAGATGTAAAAACTTAGTTGTCCTCTAAATTTGACATAATGGATCTTGGTGCTACAAATTTCATTTTGGGCATGGAAATTAAAGAGATCAAGAAAACATGAAACTCTGGTTAAATCAGATAAAATATGTCGAGACAATATTGCAGAGGTTTAATATGTGGGAATGTAAACCGGTCAAGGTCCCTATTCCTGTAAGTGTAAAGTTATATGTGGATCAGTTTCCCAAGACACATGAAGAGGAATAGGACATGTCCCTTGATCCATATGCGAGTGTGATTGAAAGTTTGATGTATGAAATGGTCTATAATAGACTGTACATTACACATGCAGTGGGATTTTTGAGTAGGGATATGTCAAAACTAGGGAAGGAGCATTGGACAACAATAAAGAGGGTTTTTTCATGTATTTGCATGGCACTACTAGTTATAGATTGTGCTACCAAGGAAGACCAGGATTGGACATATTGTTGGACATACATGGCTTTGTTGATGCAGACTAGTCTGGATCGAAAAATATTTATAAGTGGGTATGTGTTTACCTATTTGGAGGAGAAATCAGTTGGATGAGAAAAAGACAGTCTGTAGTGACACTCTCAACTATAGAGGATAAATACATGGTAGCCAGTCATGCAAGGAAGGAAGCAGTATGTTTACAAAGATTGTGTTCAAGTATTAGGTTGGTACAACAAGCTGTAAGGACAAATTATGATAGTCAGAGTGAAATCTTCTTGGAAAAGAACCCAATTTATCATTCAAAGAAAAGGTTTTGTTGATGAAGGTGGACACTTTGAAGAATGTTGCAAATTCATTGACAAAATTTGTGAGCACTGAGAAGTTATCTTGGTGTAGAGGATATATGGGCATTTTTTCCTTGGATTGTTGACTATGTAACCTTGTAACCCCCTGTATGCAAATAAAACAACAAGTGGGAGAATGTTGGGTATGTGTTATATTCTTTGCATGAATAGATCTAGTGTCTAGTCTTTTTCTTCATCCTCAAATATACAATGTTGTTTAACTTGGACATGCCATCATTAAAACTTCTTCAAAGTAGGTTAATAGTGAAATTGTCATGAATTTGTTTTGTTATTAACAATTTTCTAAAAAATCATTGTAAAAATATCTCCACTAGAAAAGAAAGAAGCCTATTTATGTGAAAGTCAACATAGCCTTGATAATGGTGACCACCTTACCAAAAATTTCATTAACCAAAAAAAGGTAAACATGGCCATAACACAAACTCACTGCTGCCAATACAACAATGCTCTCCATATTCTATTGTAAAAACTACATAACCTCTATTCATTATCATAAGAAACCTATTTATGTGAAAGTCAACATAGCCTTGATAATGGTGACCACCTTACCAAAAATTTCATTAACCAAAAAAAGGTAAACATGGCCATAACACAAACTCACTGTTGCCAATACAACAATGCTCTCCATATTCTATTGTAAAAACTACATAACCTCTATTCATAAATAGTCAACCAAAATGAGAAAAATCACAACAATTCATTATCATAAGTTGGTAATGAGAAACTTGATATATGTTATGACATTCATAAAAACATGGAACCTAAACAAATGGAATTTGATATCCCATTAACAAATATTATATGTATGATGAAGGCAATATTCATATATCTATGTAATGTCACATAAATCTTAAATTTGATACAAAAGAAATTCAAAAGACCCGACCGAGAATTTGTATGGTATCAAGCTAATCAAGCTTTCCAACTCTCAAGATCTAATCATTTTCAATGGTCTAATGAAGTGTCTAAAATCTAACCAGATGACTTGTATCCATGGGCTGGGTAGAAATGTTGGGGATTATGTCATATCAGATATCCTTGTATACACCAAATAGTTAATTTTGACCTTTTAAACAACCATGATCCTCACTATGACCACAAATGTTTAACCCTAACTATAAAATTTATCATGCACAAAAACCACATTGAAGAGAACTTTCATAACCAAAGGCACTTGCATTTTGACAAGAATAAAGTTAATCTCTTCTTAAAGGACTTAAGCATTGAATTAAATCTTCTATCACATAAGAACAATATTGAAGGCCTCTATCCTCTCTACTTCCATATAAAAATTCTCTATCAAAGTGTTGTGTAAAATAAAAAATATAATTTACAACCCTCGGTATGATAATGAGTGTAAACATTCTAGAAAATCCATTACAGATGCATATAACAAGTCCTTGAAATCTAATAAGATTAATAGATACAAAGCCCTAATTAAAAGGAAAAAAAGGCACTACATAAATAGAAAACAAGAAAAGCTTTTGCACCTATCTAAGCTAGATCCAAAGAAATTTTGGAGGCAAATTTTGACTTGTAAAACCAAATAAAATGGTATGATTCCCTTGATGGACTGGAACTTCTACCTTAAAATATTTATGAATCCCCTAATGTTATCAACAACATTCCAAACTTTTCTACAAAGGATGAATTTTTTTTCTATAGAAGACATAAAGTTTGGGTTTAAACGACCTGCAAATGGGAAAGATAAGGACATTGAAGGCCACCAAGAAAAAATATTAAAAATTGGAGGGCATATTCTCATCCCTCATATACACAAGCTCTTCAATTTAGCAGTCAAAACAAGGCTTCCCTAAACCCTAGACTCAAAGCCTCATTGTACCTATTTTTAAAAGTGAGGATAAAATTAATCCATCTAATTATAGGACCATTATGATTAGCCCCATTTTAGCCAAGTTATATGGAAGTAATTTGGAAAAAAAGATAAGCATATGACTAGAAAGCCACAGAAAAAGAGCCAAAGACCAGGCCAATTTTAGAGGTTATCATTCAACTGTGGACCACCTTGTCATGCTTAGCATCATTATAGAGGAGTTTCGAAACAATAAAACTAATCTCCTTTGTTTTTTCGTTGACTTTAGGAAAGCTTTGGACATTGTTCCTAGGACTAACCTTTGGAATAGGTTAAAAGAGATAAATATTCCCTCCGAGCTGAGAGTTTCCATGGTAAGGTTGTATGAGACTATTATTATTAATTTTAGGAGGGTTGGGGAATGGTTAGAATAAAATAACTACAATATAGGAGCCAATCAAGGTTTTTCTCTATCCCCTACTCTTTTTGGCATATACATTGACAAGTTAGAAGATTGATTGGAAGCTGCAGGTTGTGTTGGACCGACTCTTGCTAGTATAGTCATCATCCTTCCTCTGTATGCTGATAATATTTTTCTTCTGGCAATGAATGCTTATGAACTCAGTAAGCATTTTAGAATCCTCAAGGACTTCTACTCTAATACAAGAATGATTGTGAGCATTGACAAAATGAAGGTTATGATAAATAAATACCAAAAGATCACCTACAATAGTTTTTTATATGACAATAGTAACTTGGAGGAAGTGACTTCGAACAAGTATATTGGAATAAATATGCATCACAATCTCAATTGGAACTATAAAATTGATAAAAGGATAAATGGAGGGTGGAGAGCTTATTATAGGCTATAAAATAATTATAAATTAGCGGACCTTTGGCTATGGGATAAGAAAAATCTCCTATTTGAGACTCTTGTCACTCTTGTTATCTTATATGGATGTGAAGTTTGGGAATGCAATATATCTCGAGTATCTTGGAGAAATATAGAGCAAATCCAAAAGGATTTCATCACTTGTAATATCAAAATTAATGTCAATACACCCTATCATATCGTCCTCATAGAAGCGATCCTTTCCCCCATTGAGAGAACAACTATGAATAAGTACTTAAGGTACAAGAGAAAGATACACAACATATATGACAAGAGATGTAATGTACCCAACCTCTTGATGAAGAGGTTTGGAGAGACTCAGTAGTCTAGTCATCCCCACTAGACTATAGTCTCATGTAGCATGGGGAAAAGTCAGCTAAACTCAATGTTATAATATGAAGTTGACTTGAAAAGGTAAAAAGTAACTCACTGAAGAATTAGAACACTTGAGGTTTAGTTAGGAGTTGAACCTAAGGGTTAACTAACTCAACAGAGGAATAGAATGGGGGTATAAAGGAAATCCTAGGGCGCACCTCTCACTCATCTTGGATTATTATTGCAAATTTATTTTAGGCTCTTGAGCACACAGTTTTGAGGGTTTTGAGAATATGAACCCTAGAGAACAACTTAGTGGTGAAAGATTCCACCTCTCTTGTTCCAAACTTGGTCTCGGGGATGAAATACTCCACCCACACCATTCTACAACATTCACAGGTATCATCATTCATCCAGGACATCTACAGGTCGTACCCTTGAGGGTTTTGAGTAGGAGGTCACACCATTCATTGAAGGAAGTTTGATCCAAGAGATTGGCAGGGCTTTTGGACATTCTAGCACTTGGGTTTTTCTTGCAGGGCCTTGATCAACAGTTCTAGTGCATTTTGAGAGGGTTGTTCTTGCTAGATTATTTCCTAGAGAATTGGCACAATTTGGAGAGAAGGAGGGTGCTATTGAGATTCAAATATACTTAGTATTGGAGGGGTTATACTTCAGATCTGACCTTGAGACTTCACCTAGTGACTTGCAGAGTCCTGATCTACCTTTATAAGGAGTTTCAAGGCACTTGGAGGCCTCCTTCATCAGGGATGAATGATAGGGCATTGACATGATTCAGGAGGGCGCAACTTCACTTAGGGTTTCAACATTTGGAGGAGCATATCTTGGAATTTCAGTATTATACTTCAGGAGGGGGTCCTACTCACCCCGAACAATCATTCTACATGGTTTGGAGCCATTTGGAAGCTTCCATCAGCTAGGCCAAAATATTGGGTCTTCTTAGCTTTTCAGGAGGACGTACCATCAACCAGGGGACTTGGAATTGACTATGGTTCTTCTTGTATTGGTCTTCATTCTATATTCAGACTTTGGAGGTTTGCATCTTCTTATCTAGAGCATTTTGTAGCAGCTCATATGTTAGGGTCCTAACCCGCACATAGGTAGAACAATATATTCTGATGTAATAAAGGTCAATATTAATAAGGCCTTTCAATAAAATAGAATAAGGTGGATGTAAGAAGACCTAATAGAAGATTCTGCTTCTAGAAGGATCTTCCTCTAGATGCTTCTTTTTAGTATAAATAGGAGTCGAGGGTATGAGAACCCTAGCTTGGATATTATTGTAATAGAGCCCTTCTCAACTGGAGGTTGCCCCCTCGAAGAGGCCCGTGAACATTGCTTTCAAATTCAAAGTGTTATTTTTGTTGTTATTCTTATATCATTTCAGTGTTATTGTGGTGAATGTTCTAGTTATATTGTTGTTATTATGCCATTACTAGCATTTTATTTCTATTCTACATACATTTTATATCTGGTATATTACAAGTGGTATCAGAGCACTTTCCTCGGTAGAAAGTGTGGGTTAATTTTTTTTCAGGGTAGAGACGTATTCTGACATCTTTAAGCCACATAGATCTATCGTTACGCGTATAAATCCGCGGTTAAGGGATTCATACATGCAGGAAATACAAGTGGTACTTAAGCACACATCTGTTGGCCACCCTTGTAACCCTTGTTGGTACCCCTTCGATTGGTAGCGCATCAGACAACACCTGTGTACGGATCGGCTTAGATTACCTTAAGCCCTCTTTAGATAAACCGATTGGCCGCCTGTCACTGAGAACAACACTCGGGAAGATACTCTCTAGTACCTGGGTAGTCGGGTAGTACGACTAAGGGTACGGTCTATCCTCCTTAGTTAGTTCCCTCAAATATTGGTCCGAGTACTACTGTTGGACCCCGAATGTATATCAGAGAGCTATAGCATAGGGAAAATCCTTGTCTATAGAACCCTTGAATACCTAACCCTTGGGGATAGAAACATAAACAAATTAAAACAGACAAGATCCGTTGCCACGCAACTCTGTTCGGGTTGCCTAGTAAATACACATTTCTTTCTGGTTAATCATTTGAGCATTTCCTCTCAGCAGTATTCTTCAGACCGGAGTATAACTCTGTAAAAAAAAAAAAATCTGGAAATTTTTTCACCATTATTTGAGACCTATTCCATTGGATTCATCTCTTCGCCCTTATCACATTCATCCATATCATTTTTTGGAAAAAAAATTTACCCCATCCACCCCTTTTCAGTTTCCCCATCCTCATGGCCCATACAAGTAGCCAAGACTTGGAAGCTAGCTTCAACACCTTGCAATCTGGTCTCATTGAGACCCAACAAGAAGTGAAACAACTTAGTGCCAATGTTGTCGCCATCAATACAACCATGTAGTCCTCAATGGGGGAAATCAAACAAGACCTCACCACCCAGCTTGAATTAGTCTTTTTGGCACTCTGCACCAAATTGCATATCCCTACAGATAATCCTTCCTCTTCCTCACCTCCACATACTGAACGTGACCATTCCTCTCATTCCCATACCTTGCAGAACCATCACTTTCAACGTGACCTATGCCTTTCAAGGGTGGATGTGACCAAATTTGATGGCTCGGACCCCACTGGTTGGGTAACCCAAATGGAACATTAGTTCTCTTTATACGGCATTACAGATGACTTGGACAAACTTCGATATAGTGTTCTCCATCTAGATCAAGAACGTTGGCAATGGTGGCAATGGAGAAAAACTTCTCGTCAAGGGTATATTGCTTGGACACACTTTGTGGCAGAGCTTTATGAATGCTTTGACACTGACACCAACCATTTGGGCCATTTGAAAAAGAAGAAACAATTAGGAATAGTGGAAAACTTCATAGCTGCCTTTGAGTGCCTGGCTTTTAGAACAAAGGGCATGTCTGATGCCTTTTTCCGAGAGTGTTTTATCAATGGCCTCAAGGATGAAATTCAGGCCCATGTCCTCATGGCTTGGCTTGAGAGTTGTGTGGAGGCTACCAAAAGAGATAAAGAAGCACAACAGGTTGTATATTCTCAAAACTGAAACCCTCCTTTATCCCTCGCCCTAAACCAGTAAATCCCACTACTCCCTCTGCTCCACTAAAGATCCAAAAATTGACCAGGGCTGAAATGGATGAATGCCAACTCAAAGGCCTTTTTTATAACTATGATGACAAATATTTCCTGGGCCACAAGTGTAAATAACAAAATCTTTTTATGGCCATCTCCAAGGAGATTTCAGAAGAAGATGAAGAAACTCCCTCTGTGTCTGAGTCACCTGAATCGACTGACATAACCCCTCCCTCAAACCCTCCCGAAGTAGAACCAGTCATATCCCTCAATGCTCTCACTGGCTTCTCCACTCCCCAAACCCTCAAACTAATCAGTTAAATCAAGCATCGGAAGGTCATCATTCTGGTTGATAGTGGCAGCACCCATAATTTGATTCGTCACTGCATTGCCCAAGAAACTCATTGCTACATCCATGCCGTCAATAATTTCCAAATCATGATTGCCAAAGGTGGTTCCATGAAATGTGGAGGGCGTTGTGAAAATGTTCATCTCCAAATCGATGACTACCACCTGAAATCCTATATGTTTGCTATCGACATGGGAGGTTGTGACATTGTGTTGGGTGCAAATTGGCTAAGGAATTTGGGTCCCATTCTTGTGAATTTTAAAGACTTAACCATGCAATTCGACTAGGAGGGCCACCAATATAAGTTCCAAGGCATCACCATCGGTTCACCCGAGATCATTAGTTCCCATCACATGGAAAAGATGCTCAAAAAGGGTCATTCTGGTGTTATCGACCAACTCCATGCCAAACAAGCAACAAAGACACCCTCAATACCGCAAGACCTCCAAGCCATCCTTTCTAAACATCAATCGGTCTTTTCCACTCCCCAAGGTCTCCCTCCTTCCCATGGTTTTCATGATCATTCCAATCCCCTTGTACCCAGAATCCTTCCTTCCAATATCCGTCTGTATCATCACCCCTTTTCCCAAAAAAATGAAATTGATAAAATTGTCCAAGAACTCCTTAATGCAGGCGTTATCCACCCTAGTACGAGCCCCTACTCGTCTCCTATGGTCATGGTCCTGAAGAAAGAAGGTTCTTGGCGAATGTGTCCTGACTTTTGTGCTCTCAACAAACTTACCATCAAAGACAAATTCCCCATTCATGTCATTGATGACCTCCTAGATGAATTGAGTGGTGCCCAATTCTTCACTAAATTGGATCTTCGTTCGGGCTACCACCAGATACGTATGAAAGAGGTAGACATTCCCAAGACTGCCTTTAGAACTCATGAGGGCCACTATGAGTTTTTGGTCATGCCCTTTGTCTTGTGTAATTCCCCATCCACCTTCCAAAGCCTCATNTTGATGATATCCTCATCTATAGAAAAACCTAGACAGACCATATTGCTCAGGTGGATCGAGTTCGCCATCTACTCTCTCAGCACCAACTTTTCCTGAAACAGTCTAAACGTGCTTTTGGCGCCTTAGAAGTAGAATACTTGGGTCATCTGGTTGGAAAAGATGGCGTCAGGGTGGATCCTAAAAATATTGAATCTATGCAAGACTGGCCTCACCCAAAGACTCTTAAGAGCTTGCATGGATTTCTAGGCTTAACAGGGTATTATCGCAAGTTTGTTAAGAATTATGGGAAGATTGCAGCACCTCTC